>JACSYO010001922.1:87500-110000 GCA_016806645.1 Ophiodon elongatus | reverse complement strand
GACACAGCGGAGCGGACAGCATCATCACTCATAGAACACGTTTTTTCAACAGCTTCTTCCCTGTCAGTCAGACTGATGGCAAAACAAAACTATTGAAATATGTGTAACAATAACCCAACATTACCTCACTTCACTTATCATGTGCAATATGTGATATATTATTATCTGTGAAATAGGATCATGTGTCATATACCTTCTGATAAAGGTGCAATATTCTAACTGTGCAATATCCCCACATAACTTTCTTCCACCTCTCAAAATGTGCAATATTCCCATATAACTCTCCCCTTTCCCCTCTTTTCACAATCCAGGAACAGCGCTCAGGACTAGTCTATTTATTACTGTTATTTAACATTTGCCCTCTCCTTTGGTGAGAACTTGTTTTTTTAAAACTGTCTCTATAAGTGTACATATTTCCACCTTTCTTGTACATATTACCACTTTTCTGTACATATTACTACCTTATGTATAGTGTTTTCTTTTTCTTTTTCTTATTATAGTGTATTTTTATTTCCTAAACTGTTGACTCTGAGAGAGCCCTGCACAATAATTCAAATGTGTCTGGACTGTTGGTCAATGCACAAATGGCAAATAAAAAACCTTGAACCTTGAACATGTACCTTCAACCATAACGAACACACCTGATCTCTGGGTTCCATGGTGTAATGGTCAGCACTCTGGACTCTGAATCCAGCATTCCAAGATCAAGTCTCAGTGGAACCTTGGGATTGCAGAATTAATGTCCCTATCAGATTGTTCCTATGCTGGAATAGAACTCAAATGTGATGTGGAGATAAATTGGACAATGAACATAGCCAATAATATGTGGCGTGACCTAAAGTGTCTGCTTCTAAAGGTGCAACTTTGATCATCCACACAACATTTTTGGCCGCCCAAGCACAGCCTCATGCCAATCTCAAACCATTTTGTTTATTTGAGAGATTAACCCTAAAATGTTCAAACACAAAATCAATGCTATCATTAGACACACGACAACCAGCTAGCACAGATGCATTGGCTGGGAATTGAAACCAGGTCAACTACTTGAAAGGCAGCTATGCTAGGCACTATACCACCAACGCTCAATTAGAGCCTTACATAACGACACAAAATCGAGTGAAGGGAAACTTGAGTTAGCGAATGTGATTGAGAATTGTCACGTGTACCTTCAACAATAACAAGTGCTTGATCTCTGGGTTCCATGGTGTAATGGTCAGCACTCTGGACTCTGAATCCAGCGATCTGAGTTCAAATCTCGGTGGAACCTTGGCATTGTAGAATTGATGTCCCTGTCTTTTTCTTCCTATGCTGGAATAGAACTCCAATGTGATTTGGAGATAAATCACACAATGAACATAGCCAAAAATCTGTGGCGTTACCTAAAGTGTCTACTTCTAAAGGCGCAACTTTGCTCATTCACACAACATTTTTGGCCGCCCAAGCACAACCTCATGCCAATCTCAAACCATTTTGTTTATTTAAGACATTAAACCTAAGCTGTTCAACCACAAAATCAATGCTATCATTAGACACACGACAACCAGCTAGTACAGATGCATTGGCTGGGAATCGAACCCAGGTCAACTGCTTGGAAGGCAGCTATGCTAGCCACTATACCACCAATGCACAGATAGAGACTTACATAACGACACAAAATCGAGTGAAGTTAAACGTCAGTTAGCAAATGTGATTGAGAGTTGACACATGTACCTTCAACCATAACGAATACACCTGATCTCTGGGTTAAATGGTGTAATGGACAGCACTGGACTCTGAATCCAGCGATCTGAGTTAACGTCTCGGTGGAACCTTGGTATTGCAGAATTCAATTAAATTCTTTTTATTTTTGTATAGCCCAAAATCACAAATTACAAATTTGCCTCAGAGGGCTTTACAATTTGCACACAATGACATCCTCTGTCCCAGAACCTCTCATTGACTCCCCCAAAAAAAAGGAAAAAAAAGAAAAATGGAAGAAACCTTCAGGAGAGCGGCAGAGGAGGATCCCTCTCCCAGGACGGACAGAGTACGAAAACAGATGTCATGTGTACAGAATGAACAGCATAAAAGAGTTACAACACGTTCAATTCACATGACAGAAATGATTCATGTAATAGTAGCAGTAGGTGACGGGGAGGACCACAGCAGGACGTAGGACCAGGGTCCAGATTTAACCACGATCCACAGAAACCTGCGAGGTGAGAAGGCACAAAGACTTCGGGGGTGGAGCAGAGTTAGTAATGTTCATTTATGGTGCATGAATTCATACAGAAGGTAAAATAGAAAAGAATGTGCGTCAGCAGGTCCACGGAAGGAACCAGGAGGCAGGACCAGGGTCCAGATGCAACCACGATCCGTGGAAACCTGCGAGGCGAGAAAGCACAAAGACTCTGGGGGAAGAAGTAGAGTTAGTAATGTGCATTGATAGAACATGAATTCATACAGAAGGAGAGAGAGAAAAGGATAGAGGAGATCAGTGTATCCTAAGTTGTCCCCCAGCAGTCTAGGCCTATAGTAGCATATCAAGGGGCTGGAAAGAATGGACCAGGGCAAACCTGAGCCAGCCCTAACTATAAGCGCTATCAAAGAGGAAAGTCTTAAGTCTACTCTTAAATGTGGTCACTGTGTCTGCCCCCTGGACTGAAAGTGGAAGCTGGTTCCATAGAAGAGGAGCTTGATAACTGAAGGCTCTGGCTCCCATCCTACTTTTTAAGACTCTAGGAACCACAAGCAGCCCCGCATTCAGTGAGCGCAGCTCTCTAGTGGGGAAATATGGTACTATGAGATCCTTAAGATATGATGGTGCCTCACCAATTAAGGCTTTGTAGGTGAGGAGAAGGATTTTAAATTCGACTCTGGATTTTACAGGGAGCCAGTGAAGAGAAGCTAATACAGGAGTAATATGATCTCTTTTCTTAGTTTTTGTTAGTACACAAGCTGCAGCATTCTGGATCAACTGGAGAGATTTAAGAGACTTATTAGAGCAGCCTGATAATAAGGAATTACAGTAGTCCAGTCTAGAAGTAACAAATGCGTGAACTAATTTTTCTGCATCGCTTTGAGACAGGATGTGTCTAATTTTTTAAATGTTACGTAGGTGAAAAAAGGCAGTCCTTGAGATTTGTTTTACGTGAGAGTTAAAGGACAAGTCCTGATCAAAGACAACTCCGAGATTCTTTATGGTGGCGCTGGATGCCAGGGCAATGTCATCAAGAGAAACCACATCATTAGATAGTTGATTCCGGAGGTGTTCTGGGCCTCGTAAAATAACTTCAGTTTTGTCTGAGTTTAACATCAGGAAGTTGCAGGTCATCCATGTTTTTATATCTTTGAGACATGCTTGAAGTTTAGCAACCTGTTTGGTTTCTTCTGGCTTGATCGATAGATATAATTGAGTATCATCAGCATAACAATGAAAGTTTATGGTGTGTTTTCTGATAATATTGCCCAAAGGAAGCATATATAAGGTGAATAAGATTGGTCCAAGTACAGAACCTTGTGGAACACCGTGACTGACGTTGGTGGTCATCGAGGATTCATCGTTTACATATACAAATTGAGATCGATCTGGTAAATAGGATTTAAACCAGCTTAGTGCGGTGCCTTTAATGCCAATCAAATGTTCTAATCTCTGTAATAGGATGTGATGGTCAATGGTGTTGAACGCAGCACTAAGGTCCAACAAGACAAGGACAGAGACAAGTCCTCCATCTGATGCAATTAGAAGGTCATTAGTCATTTTCACCAGTGCTGTCTCTGTGCTGTGGTGTTTTCTAAATCCTGACTGAAAATCCTCGAATAAACTATTGTTCTGTAGAAAGTCACACAACTGATTTGCAACTACTTTCTCAAGGATCTTAGAGAGGAAGGGAAGGTTAGAGATCAGTCTATAGTTAGCCAACACCTCTGGATCAAGAGTGGGCTTCTTGAGAAGAGGCTTGATCACAGCTACTTTAAAAGACTGTGGTACATGGCCTGTTAGTAAAGACAGATTGACAATATCCAGGTGCCAATCAAAGGTAAAACTTCTTTAAGAAGCCTTGTCGGGACGGGGTCCAAGAGACAGGTAGAAGATTTAGAAGAGGAAATTGTTGAAGACAATTTTTTAAAGTCGATGAGAGAGAAGCTATCCAAATATATATCAGGGTTTATAGCTGCCTCCAAGGATAGATCGGCTCTGATTGAGGGCAAGAGATTATTAATCTTGTCTCTAATAGTTAGAATATTATCATTGAAGAAGCTCATGAAGTCATTACTACTAAGGTCTATATGAATACACAGCTCAACAGAGCTGTGACTCTGTGTCAGCCTGGCTACAGAGCTGAAGAGAAATCTGGGGTTGTTCTTATTTTTCTCTATTATTGATGAGTAATAGGCTGCTCTGGCATTACGGAGGGCCTTCTTATATGTTTTCAGACTATCTCGCCAAACTAACCGAGATTCTTCTAAATTGGTGGAACGCCATATCCTTTCAAGCTTTCGCAATGTTTGTTTTATTTTGCGGGTTTAAGGGTTATACCATGGAGCGAACCTCCTGTTTTATTATCTTCTTTTTTAGAGGAGCTATAGAGTCTAGTGTCAATCTCAGTGAGCCTGTAGCACTATCGACTAGTTGATCAATCTGGGACGGACTAAAGTTAGTACAGGAGTCCTCCGTTATATTGAGACATGGTATTGAATTAAGTACAGATGGAATCGCTTCTTTAAATTTAGCTACAGCACTGTCAGATAGACATCTGGTGTAGAAACTTTTGCCTAACGGTGTACATTCTGGTAGTATAAATGCAAAAGTTATTAGGTAATGGTATGATAAAAGAGGGTTCTGTGGAAAAACTATTAGATGTTCTATTTTAATGCCATATGCAAGAACAAGGTCGAGGGTGTGGTTAAAACAGTGAGTAGGTTTCTGTACACTCTGACAGAAGCCGATTGAATATAATAATAAGATAAACGCAGTACTAAGGCAATCATTATCGACATCCACATGAATATTAAAGTCACCAACAATAATAACTTTATCTGTTTTAAGAACTAAACTTGATAAAAACTCTGAAAAAATCAGATAGAAATTCAGAATGCGGACCTGGGGCCTGGTACACTATAACAAATAGAATAGGCTGTATTGTTTTCCAGGTTGGATGTAATAATATCTCGATTATTTTCTCTATATTTAGGATTATTCCTTTGAAAATATGAAATACAATGGCCAGAAACGAATTGCACCACAGATTTGGTGTTAATGGACTGTGATAGATAGATAGATAGATAGATAGATAGATAGATAGATACTTTATTAATCCCGCAAGGGGAAATTTTTTCGGTACAGCAGCATTTTTACCTACAGGTAGGAAAATAACAATATATACAAAAAATAGAATAGAAGAACAAGAAGAACAAGAAGAACAAGAAGAAGAAAATAAGAAAAATGCACAATATATACAACAAATAGAATAGAATAATAATATTAAATTAAATGAATTATTATTATTATTACTACTACTACTACTACTACTACTACTACTACTACTACTACTACTACTACTACTATTATTATTATTATTATTATTATTATTATTATTATATATGCTTTGGCTGTCTCTCCGCGGCACATTGATAGCACGCACGGTGCAGTCCAAGAGGCAGACAGGATCCCTGGTGTAATAGGGGGTGCATCAGCAGCGTTATGTGGATGCTCTCTCCATTTATTCTCACTTGTGCCAAATGTATTGAAAAGTTCTTTGAGGTGAATATGAGGCGTCAGAGTGTCAGTTACACAAGTGTGTATCTTTCTACTTGAGTTAAAACACATGAATTGGGCTTTGAGTTTAGGCTGCATCCCAAATTGCATCCAAACAGGCTCTTCTTCTGAATTGTGGGTCTTCTCACACACACAGGAGGCGTTGTAGCAGCACAAAAGGGCTTCACTGTCTCTCTCGCCAGCAGCCCAATGGCACCTCCTGGTGGCTGGAAACGGTACTGCATCTCATCTCCCTCCGCTGCTCCTCGCGCAGTATTGATGAGCGTTCGATTCCATTTGACGTTCAAGAAATAACAAAGCTACAAAGACACGTTGGGTCCCGTGTTTCCTGCAGACAAAGCCCCTAAACAGCACGACAGTGAGCAGCTGTGGCTACAAGACATGTGACTTAGTGTGTGGCCCATCTCATCAATCAGCCAGTACTGATACAAAGTTACTTGTTGATGAATATGTTATGAGAATTCCTCATTAATCCATATATACACATGCTCTAATCCTATTGGTTCATTGGTTAATTACCCACAATTCCAAGGGGCAGAATATCAGCTTGCTCCGCCACATTAAAGCCAATAACTTGAAAACTAAAGCGTTTTGAAATGTGAGAACAGTCTCTGTGAATTGACCTTGAGAAGGAGAATATGTTAGACATGCAAATGGCCAGAGGAAAAGTGTGGGCACCATGAGTGAGACAGCTTCTCTGGTGGAGTACTATAAATACCTCTTGACAATTCTATGATATTGGTTGCAAGTGTTCCAGATACAGTCTCAGACATAAGGGTAATATACAGCAACTAGCCACCTTAGAGCCATGTGCTATGGGCTTAGCTAGCTTGGGAGTCAGGTGATAGCAGGCTTAGGGTCATAGATAGGTCATAGAAGGTGGTCTAGCAATGGGTGGGGGCCATGAGCTGAGACAATTTGGAATTCATGTTACTTTTTGCAATTGTTCAATGCAAATATTTTATAGTGTGTGTATTTATATATAAATATTATATATTATTATATATATATAGAAATATATACATATTCCAAAATGTATATTTGTATATATATATATATTCAATTCAATTTATTTTGTATATATATATAAATATATATCTATTTTTATATAAATATATATATATATTCGAAAAGGTATATTTATATATATATATATATAAATATATATTCAATTAAATTTATTTTGTATATATTTATATATATATATGCATACACACACAAACACTATAAAACTATTTATATTTATATATATATTCAAAAATGTATATTTGTAAATATATATTCAATTCAATTTATTTTGTATATATATATATATGTATTTATATATATACATACACATGCAAAAACTATAAAATATATCTATTTATATTTATATATATATTAAAAAATGTATATTTATATATATATTTATTCAATTCAATTTATTTTGTATTTATATATATACATACACACACAAACACTATAAAAGTATATATATATATATATATTTAATTAAATTCAATTCATCTTGTATAGCCCAAAATCACAAATGCCAAATTCTCCTCAGAGGGCTTTACAATCTGTACACATACGACATCCTCTGTCCCAGGACCTCTCATGGGTTCAGGAAAAACTCCCCAAAAAAACCCTTTAAGGGGAGAAAAAGGGAAGAAACCTTCAGGAGAGACACAGAGGAGGATCCTCTATCAGGATGGACAGAAGTATAATAGAAGTACAATAGATGTCATGTGTACAGAATGAACAGCATAACAGAGTTACAACACATTCAATGGATATGACAGAAATGATTCATGTAATGAGAGTAGTAGGATGACGAAACAGTTACATCTACCAATAATAACAGCAACAGTGGATGTAGTAGAATAATAATATACAGTATATATAGATATATAGATATATCTATCTATCTATCTATCTATCTATCTATCTATATATATATATATATATATATATATAAATCTATATAAAAAGTATATATAGATATAAAAAAATGATATCTATTGATCTATATCTATATATCAATATATGTGTGTGTGTGTGTGTCTGTGCACACCTGAACATGAATACACACTCACAGTACCAGTATTTTACTGGACTATTTGACATTTAATTCTACTTTATACAGGCTAATCCTCTGCAATTTTCCCTTTAGACACAATTTAATAAATGTGCTGCTAATACTTGCATACAGTACAGGCACATTGTTCTTAAGTGATGCTTTGAATGCGTGACTTTTACCTGTGGATGATTTTTACAGAGAACCAGGCCCCCCAAGGCACTGTGCTACAAGGCCCATCATTCATGATTCATGGGTGGAGGGCGGAACCTGGACACCCCCCAGGTCTGGAGCAGACACATACCTCGTCCACCAGCCGGACCTGCGTACCCACACTCAAGCACCCATCTTTCGGGCTGCACACCATGATTGACGAGATCAGAGATCCGTGCCCCTGGTAATCCGGCCGGGTTTTCGTGCACCTGGTATTGCACCTGTTCATTTTGTTATTATACTTCTTGTTTTTCCTACAAGCTTGTTCTCTCGTGTCCCTGGTACAGGAAATGAAGAAAAGCTTTCAATGTGGCAGACGTCAGTAAAAGATCTTTCATCCTGGGCCATCTCATCGAGAAACACTGAGCCCCCTGAGTGATAGGCTGTACTGTAAATATCACAGTTTTCAACCTCTGCACCTTATTTCGGTGGCCGAATGGTTTACGCTCATGCAAATAGCATTTAAACGCTGAGGTTGTGGGTTCGGTTCCCGGCAGTGACTCATCTCAATTCATTTTGACTAAACAACGTTTGCTTCACTTCATACCTACCTTGTATCAGACGAGTAAGAGAACCACTAGACCCCTGAGGTTTCTCCTACTTTATAGCACATTACTCTCTTTCCTTGTTGTTGTTTAAATTAACAAAAGTGACAACTCGGATCCTGTCCTAACTTGACACCATTTTACATGAATGCTCAATTTTGCATCCACTTGTTCAGAGAAAAGTCCCTTTGTCTAACAAAAGAGTTTAATCAAAAACAATACAGTCAAACCTCATTACATGATCACATGTTTCTTACACTTTAATTGAAAACTGCAACATTTCGGATGAAGGCTGGGCACGACGGCTTTACACACGTAACATGTGTACTGAGAAAGCTCTCAAAGCTGCTTAGTAGCTGAACTGGTGGCCAAATCAAAAAGCCCACACTCTGTGGCCGAGACATTAATACTACCTGCCTGCAAAGTCATTCTGAACGAGATGCTTTTTTGGTTGTTGGTGTGCCGCGGGATTTTTTTATTGTAAAAAATGTGCCCTGGCTCAAAAGAGGTTGAGAAACACTGTGCTAGACCATTGGTGTGCTCACCTAAACTAATTATCCCCATAAACCTGCCTCCGCAGGAGGGGGATAAGACTGTTATTAATTTAACAAAAAACTTTAAATTAACGGGACCACAATTTGCTGTGCTTAACAGAGGTCTCAACTTTATCTCCACAAAGGGCACTAATAAAGGCATTAAAGAGCAAAGCCGTTATGATATGCAACAGTATCACAGGAAGTTGAAGTTGGCAGTCTTTTATGAACATTCACCAGCCACGGAGCGGCGGCCTTTCACTAGTAAATCAGTGTGGACTCCTCCTCAGGGACAAATACCCAGAAATCACTGCTCTCATCAAGGCTGACATCCAGTACTTTGATACTGAGTTTAATGTCCACCATGTGCCACCTAACCTCACCACGGAGGAGGTTAGGGCACTGACAGAACTGAATATGAATAAACATATTATTATCAAACCAGCTGATAAGGGCATTGCTATTGTCGTTATGGACAGAGAACAGTATATATGGGAGGGTTATCGACAACTTAACGACCCCAAATACTACATTAAATTGGCTAAACCTATCTATCCGGATACCATTTCAATTGTGAACAAAATCATCCAAACTCTTTATGAGAAAAAGTTCATAAATGCAAAACAAAAGTATTATTTAATGAGCGACCCAGATCCCAGAGCCAGACTGTTTTATATGCTGCCTAAAATCCACAAGGACCCCACTAAGTGGAGTAAACCACATGAAATCCCTCCAGGTAGACCCATTGTGTCTGACTGCAGCAGTGAGACTTATCACACTGCAGAATACCTGGACTTCTTCCTTAATCCTCTCTCGACCACACACCCCAGTTACATCAAGGACACGTACCACTTTATAAACATAGTCAAGAAACTTCACATCCCTGACAACTCTATTCTCTTGACAGTTGACATAGACAGTCTCTATACTAATATTGACATCAAAGAAGCCATACAAGCCATAAAAAATATATTTCGTAAACACCCAAACAAAAAAAAGACCAGAAAAAGAATTATTACAGTTATTAGAGATCAGTTTGACTAAATTTATTTCCAATTCAATGGGGACTTTTTCCTCCAAATCAAAAGGTACAGCTATGGGAAATAAATTTGCTCCTGCATATGCAAATATTTTTATGGCTGAATGGGAGGCCTCAGCCCTAAAAACATGTGCAAAGAAACCCTTGTATTATTACAGATTTCTAGATGACATCTGGGGAGTGTGGCCACACACGAGAGAGGACTTTGATATCTTTCTGAACACTCTTAACGATCACAGGGACTCAATCAAGCTAAAGTCCACCAGCAGTTTGACCTCTGTTGATTTTTTAGACACAACCACTTTTAAGAGTGATAAATTCCACGAGACCCACACACTGGACATAAAAGTGTTCTTTAAAGAGACAGACACACACGCTCTGCTCTTCAAGATGAGTTTCCACCCGAAACACACCGATGCAGGCTTAATTAAGTCACAGTTGTTGAGATTCCACAGAATTTGCACTCGGCATGAAGATTTTGAATCTGCGTTCAGGGTGCTATTCCGTGCTTTGGCCAGCAGAGGGTAGTCTAGGACCTTTCTTAGAAAGGGTCGAAGGTCCTTTCAAAGCACTAAACCTGTAATAGTGGCATGTAACCTTCCGTTTGTGACCACATATTCCCCGTCAACTGTGGAACTTGTTAGGAAAAGTAGGAGGAACTTTCACGACTACACCACAGGAGGAACTACAGGACTACAGCATCATTCCTGCATTCAGGAGGAATAAGAATTTGCAGGACCTCCTGGTCAAAGCAAAGATTAAACCCCTTTTTAATACCAAATCCAGGAGACAGGGGGAATATTTTAAACACCGCCACTCGTTCACTAATCATAACACAAAAGAGGTCTTCCATACAATGACCCGTGGAAGTCTTAAAACAAAAAATTGTGTATATTTGATTTCATGTAAACGGTGTACATTGCAATATGTGGGCGAAACTGGCAACACAATTTCAACTCGATTCGCTCAACATAAATACAATATTCTGAACAGGAAAAAGATGCTGACGCCATTTGTTAAACACTTCCTCCAACATGGATGGAAATCTGTGCTAACTACGGTCATTGAGTGTAATCCTAGGTGGAGTACCCCCCCCCCAAAGGAAGAGGGCAGAAAGGATCTGGATCTCCAGACTGGGTACTAGGCATCCGGAAGGCCTTAATGAGGACTTAGAGCTTCAGGGTGTGAGTCAGTGATGGACAGTGCACAGATGATTTCGCTGTTTCCCCAGCGAGATTGTCACAAGCCCCTAACTCCTAACCCTAACCCTCTTGGATCAACTTCGAACATGGCAAACCTTAGAGTACTTTCCGATTTACAATGCTTAACAAGATCATTCTTCAACCTCTTGAGAACGCACCACCATTTGGGACACATCCAACGGGGGGCAAGATCCAATGATGCCCCAAGGTCTCTTCAGAGGATTAGGAACTTTCTCTCTGGAGTAATCCACCCATCGATCCCGACCACCCACACATCTGTCCTGTTAAATGGTAGTGCTTCCAACTGGCTACGAGTCTCCCTCCAAATCCTTGAAGAGCATTATGAGGACACTGTTCAGGTTATCAAAGGCAACCTATCCTCAATCACAACACAAGACCACCTACGAGCCTGGCAGGTGGCTACCAAATGGATAACGAGAAAGTTTCCGCGTATGCACAACAGAGCTATAAATGACCTTGACAAGATCGGGATACGGGTCCCCCGACACCACAAGGCCCCAACATGCCATAGCCACTTTTTTTAGAATCGGAGACCCACCCCCAACCAACCCTCTCGTAGGGACTGACAAATCAGTTATCAATCTCTCCTCCACTTTCCACCTGGTACTAACACAGCGCAGACTCCTGCAAAAAGGCCTTTCATTCGCCCCCACACCAGATACCCCGGAAAACCAGAGACAATCACTACAAATACAAGTCTCGGCCTATCACCGCCGTTAAATCGGCCGTTCAGAACAAAACCACTCTCCTGCAGTGGTCAAGTGTGGTGCAGTGTTTGTACACTTGAAAACTGATCTCATCAGTGCACCTGCCTTGATGAACCCCGACTACTCGAAACCTTTTCAGCTGTATGTTGCTGAAAAACAGGGGTTTGCTAATGCAGTGCTGACCCAGCAAAGAGGTCAGCATAAGCAAACGGTGGCTTATTTTAGTACGCAACTCGATTCCACAGTCCGAGGCATGCCTCCCTGTTACAGGGGCTTGGCAGCCGCTGCGTATGCCTATGAGAAGGCCTCAACGATTCCCATGGGTCATGCTTTGACGTTGTACACCGGCCATGGTCTTCATAACTTGCTCACGGCACATGATGATTCATGTTACAGGTCAAGTGAGGGTCTCGTAGCAGGTTTTGTTGTGGTTGCTCCCACACCGAAGTCAACCGCGTTCCGGACCCTCTTGGCTGAGCCATTGTTCTCTCCTTTGTCCACACAGGCAGCTGAGTTAAAAGCCCTTGCCGCAGCCTGTCGGTTAGGACATGGTGCAGAATGTAACATATACACAGACTCAGCATACACACATGGTGTATGCCACCTAAACGGTGCAATTTGGCGCCAGAGAGGCTTCATGCGTGCAGATGGTAAGCCAATGGCGCATGGTCCTCTCATTGCAGAACTTCTGCACTCTATGACTTTACCTGCCTCGTTGGCCGTTGTTAAATGTGCCGCACATGGTACTTCTTCGGACTTTGTCACCAGAGGTAATAATGCCGCGGATTCCGCAGCTAAAATGGCGGCTTCATTGTCAACCTCCCGAAGTCTGGTAATGTCTCAGTCGGGGGATGTTCATGAAAACACTCCCAGTGAAGAAACCAAGGACAATGATCCTGCCACCTCCATTAGGGCTCTGGTGGAGGTTCAGATAACTGTATCTCAGGAAGAACAGCAGTTATGGCTTAAAAGGGGTGCCTCTAAGGATTCTGCGTCTGGGGTGTTCCGTTCTCATACTGGTTTGTTGGTCGCACCAGTTTCACTCATTCCTCAGTTGTATTTGGTGGCTCATGGTGTTTCCCATGTAGCCAGGGGGGAGATAATGAAGGTATTGCAGGCCACCTGGTGGTCCCCATACATGTTGCCCACAATCAACAATCTTTTGCAGTCATGTGCAATCTGCGCGGAACATAACATCAGAAAGTCGCACATTGCTCCGATAGGCCATATTCCAGCGCCAGATGGCCAATTCAGGCATATTGTTATTGATTTCATTGATATGATCAGACCAGTGAACAGGAAACGATATGTGTTGGTGGTGATTGACAGATTCAGCAGGTGGGTGGAAGCCTGCCCAGCAGCCAAAGCTGATGCTATGACTGTAGCTATATTTCTGACCAGAGAAGTCATTCCAAGGTTCGGGATCCCAGATGAGATAAGCTCTGATAATGGCACACACTTTGACAACGCAATAGAGAAAAAGATAAATCAGTCATTAAGGATCAAGCAGAGATTAGGTTGTGTGTACCATCCCCAATCCCAGGGATTGGTAGAAAGAGCTAATGGTACGCTAAAAGCAAAACTAGCCAAGATCTGCAGGGAAACTAAAATGGACTGGCTGACTGCTTTGCCGCTTGCACTAATGAGCATGAGAATGCAAACTAATCGCACCACAAATCTAACACCGCATGAGATGCTAACAGGATGGCCCATGCCAGCACCGTACCTGAGGGGACCGCATAGGGGTCCTGCCCCCTCTGGACTTATTAACCAAAGAAATACAAAGTTATGTACAACGTTTGGCATGTATACATGAAGCACTGTTTCAGCAGGTGAAAGGAGTGACAGAGGACAGGCATGCTGTTCCAGAACCACAGAGTGCAGTCCATCCAGGTCAGTGGGTCTATCTGAGAAACTACAGAAGAAAGTGGGACGAGCCACGGTGAACTGGACCCTACCTGGTGGTACTGACCACGCCCACTGCAGTGAAGGTTGAAGGAAAAACTCACTGGTACCACATCACAAACTGCACCAAGGCAGACCCACCTGAAGTGAGACCAGAGGACGAGAAAAGAGAGGAGGTCAGCCCGGCAATGCCACGCCGACCACAAACGGGAGCAGAACCAAGACGTGAGGCTAACCACACCAGCATTCCAGCGGACCAACCATGACGGGAAAGGGGTGGAAATGGATTGTGATTCTCCTAGGAATGATGGGACTCAAGGGAGGCATGGGAGGAGCCAGATCCAAGATACCCAGAGGCGACGCATGCCCCCCATCGAATCTCAAAGCATGGAGACCCCCTGAAATTCCCAGCCCAGACGACATCGGAATCAAAACACAAACAGCGAAAGTATCAGGCTTCCCTCCATTTCTCAAATGGCTGGGGCCATGCACCAATCCGGACAAAACGTAAGAGGCGTGGGATACAGAGTCCCACCTCAACAACAGGCCCTACACCAGACATATCCGCAAAGTCCTCCGAGACCCCAGAAACTATGCCAGATAAAGAATACCATGCCTTCGGGTTCAACAGAAAATCCCTCAAACGGAAGATGACACAAGGGAACCAATGGTATCAGCAACTATCATATGGACTGATCGGGAAGAAATCTCCTAAACTGTATTTGGTACGAGTACCAATCCCGCTGACATGGGAAGATGTGGGAAGGCCAGTAGTCGTACCTCTGTCTGGACAATGTGCTTGTGCTGCAGTATCCATAATGCAGGGCTACCACGCCATCACACCAGGGAGCCGACCAGAGGGTGCCGAAAAAATCAACACCCCAGCAGAGTGCCGATGGATGAAGACGGGTATAAGCCGAATAACTGAGAAAACACTTGAAGGAGAGATCTCCGGAATCCCCATCCAGCCAAGACCATTGCGATGGTGCAGATATGGGAACGGGACAGGACAACAACTTGGAGTGAGTGATTGTCAGGCATACGAGGGAGAACCTTATGGACGCAACATAGGAGACACCTACCACATGGAGGTGAAGAGCAGCAGCGGGCCACAGGTCATTACTGTGGTGCACCGAGTAGCAGTAAAAGGGATGTGGTGGACTTGTGGAAACAAAGCATATCCAGTCATGCTGCCCAACTTCAACGGGAGTTGTGGATTGGCCACGCTGCAGTTGCCATATCATGCTGCTGAGGTCATAATAGAACACCCACCAAAAGGCACCACAGAGACCCCCCATGAGAGGGTGAAAAGATCCCTGGCACAGTTCACTACCATAAAAGCCTTCCATTTCCGAATCTCATTGGGAGAAAAATGGGGTATCGGACTGTACCCCTTCTACGGAGTCCCCTTTCTGACAGCCCACATCGACAACATCACCTATACTCTCCAAGAATTCGCCAACGAGACCATCCAGGGTTTCCAGTTCCTGTCTGACTCAGCCAAGAGTCAGAGAATGGCATTGCTACAACATGCAGCTGCCCTGGACTTCCTACTGGCTAAGCAAGGCGGACTGTGTGCCACGCCGTAACCGAACGAAACAGGTACGTGCTACACCTTGGCAGGGGACATCACCGTCAACATGACTCAAGTCATCCACACGTTAAAGACCATATCCAACGCTTTTGGACCAGACAAACATGCAGGAGTGTCATATGGAGATGCGAGCTGGTGGACCATGGGACACGGAGGACTGCCAGGCGTGGCCACCGTCCTAATCAGTACCCTCATGCCAGTTGTTCTGATGATAATTGGAGCACTACTCTTCCTCACCTGTGTGAAGTTGCTGATCCACAGGGTAGCAGGAACCAAGGGCCATTACTCAATCCAAGCCATTCCTGAAGAGATCGATAAGGACATAGACGAGTCCTCCCCACTCAAGAAACCACCCGGGCCCTACTCCTCAAGGTATAAGAGCCCAAAACCCGCCTACCTGGAAGCACTTCCCCACTGGAAACCCCTCAAGGAGATGGCACGCACCCGGATCCTGCCGTCCTATGACGACGTGTTGGGGAGACTGGAGGTAATGAGTGCCCGGGGCACATACAATGAAGAGGAAAACCATCAGGCCATGACCATCGACGCCGAGACCAATATGGAGACCTTCGTATAAAAGCCCCAAAGACATTCCAATGGCAGGACAATCTATGACAGTTCAAACACAGAGCACAATCAACAGGGCCGCAGACCTACTCATACAGCAGGGGATCATCAAAGAAGAAAGCGTGATTACAACACAACTGTTAGATCACTGGAGCATCACGCCACCGAGGGACCAAACCCCACCACATGAAAGAATCAGACAAGGGGATGCAAACCTGAGCAACTGGACACATATAGGATCAAACCGAGGGACTAAAGTCCGATATAAGCGAATACCCCGACCTCAGGTTATCACCCAACACCTAGCCACCCGCCCATTTCATGTGTACCAATACCCAGTATACCAGTCCCCAATCAGCAACACCAGTGTCGTGTGGAGATCCTACCATTTCCGATTCCAGAAAGAAGTCCACTTGTGGAACATTCTACTGTTAGCCTTGAGGGAAAAAGACCCCTACCATAGCGGCGGAGGCACGACAAGGACTGTGATGAAACTTGGACACTACACCCGTGTAGAAGTAGCCTATGTGGGACTGATTCCCCTGTGGTCTACTCATTCCACAGCAGAACTAAGGAAACTACACGCCCTGACCATGGAATACGTCGTCCCCACCACCTTGCGGAACTGTTGCGCAGGGGTGGTGTCCCCCTTATTGCCATGTGTTACAGAACCCCAAGAAAGGGTGGACGAATGCCCTAGCAATAGAATGTAATAGCCATATTAGACCAAAAGGAAGAAGCTAAAGGTAAACACTGATTGAAAGTAATGCCAAGTTTGTCAGGGTGGTATTAAAGAACCCCGTTTGCAATATATACCATATAACCTCATATAATCTCGCTTGCATTGATTATCAGGTCTAACAGCCTGGAGAAAAAAACAGCATATTCTGCCATTGACTAGTCAGTTGCCCTAAGTGACAAAGTAGAAGATAAACCCTCATAGCAGGGCATTTTTTTAATATACTTGTATGATGAAATGTTAGCTGGTAACTAGATATAAGTAGTAGTAGCCCCTCCCCCCAGCATCCCCAAGAAGACCGACCCACAGCAGCTCATGTATCATCAAAAAGGTGGTAGTAAACTTTTGCATGAGTGGTTCCCTGCTGTGCATAAAGTACATGAACCAGAAGATTCGAAGGAGCAACCACATTTTCTGTCTAGTGAGTGACTTGAGTCACTCAAGGGAGGAATGTGGAAGGGAAAATGTTTATGTTTGTGCTTAATACATGTCTTGTGCGTAGTGAAACTATGAAGCCACATTAACACATATATCTGGGTTATTAAGAGCACAATATTCATAGTTACATATATCTGTTAATCATTGACATATTATTATAAGTTATACTTATGTGAATCTGTAAGCAGGCCCATAGAAACCGGGTGAAAACAGCCTTAGGAGATAAGCGTAACAGGGAAGGGGACACAGTGAATTAAGACCCAAGGACTAGATATTATGACTAGAAGCGGTTGAATGGTATGACGAAGGAAGGTAAGAATGGGAGGCAGACAGCAAAATAATCAGTTTCTGTACTGAGACGGCGTCAACTGGGTAGCATGGCGTGCGTGAGGTATGAGGTCACCCTACACAAAGGGAAAAAGATGGCCACAGGGGCGGGGTTAAGGGGTGGAACAGTGGGCCGTACCTAACCCGTGCATTGCATTATAAGTACTATGTCAATCTGAATGTTCGTGAGTTGTATTTCCGGACCCAACTCGGCTGGTTTGTAACCTGTGTGCTACAAATAAATCTATGTGAATTGAACTTTAATCCAATCTCTCTGGTATTCTGTGGGTGGTCAATTACTGAGGTCCCGTAAGTGAGTTCCTGTGGCGCCTCACTAGCAGTCAGATAGGATATAGCTATTAAGTTTATACAGAATTAGGGTTTAAGGAAGTTAGCCATCATCGAGCAGAATACGCAATAAACGGAAGAATTCAGCCACAACAGGGACCGGGTCCCCAGCACCAAGCTCCACACCATGGGGGACCGGGTCCCCAAAACCAAGCTCCACCATGGCTGACCGGGCCTTTTGCTCGGCAGCGCTGCGCCTATGGAACAGTCTCCCTGACCACATGAGGGCAACACAGACACTGGACTCTTTAAGACCGGCCTAAAAACCTTTTTATTCAGGAAGGCGTTTTTTACTCTGTGTTAAATCTGTCAGCTATTTCTTTTTTATTATAGTCTGTTTTAACTATGTTTTTAACTATAGTCTGTTTTAACTATGTTTTTAACTATAGTCTGTTTTAACTATGTTTTTAACTACAGTCTGTTTTAACTATGTTTTTAACTATAGTCTGTATTAACTATGTTTTTAACTATAGTCTGTTTTAACTATGTTTTTAACTATGTACTATGTACTGGCTCTGTGGCACTCTAAGATTCTTTATGAATGAAAAGTGCGTTACAAATAAAATGCATTATTATTATTATTATATAAATCATAAGTTATGTTTCGCTACAGTTCAACTGAATTCATCGAAAATGAATAATAATGAAATTAAAAACCAGTTGTTCATATGAAAGAATCCACTTCCTTAAATATTAATAACATGATATTACTCAACATTAATAATTAGTCTTATCACACTTAATATTATAGTGAGGGTTATGGTTAGAATATTACTTATATATATTAAAAGTCTGTCAGAGAAACAGCGCGAGCGAGTCAAATCTAAAGGACTCAAAATAGGATTTGTATTGTAGAGTCTATTATTTAAAATATTATATGTAATATTACATATAATATGTATATTATATGTAATATATACTATATGTAATATTACATATAATGTGTATAGTATATGTATTGCTCGGCTGTTCTTTTAATTTAATTAATTTTTTTTAAGTTAATAGTTAATGAATGAGTGGGAGAAACCGGAGTACCCGGAGAAAACCCAGTGGGGGACTCGAACTCTCGCCTTCTAGCTGTGTGTGGAGCTCGAGTCCTGGTCACCTGGATGGAGACAGGGCCAGAGCTAATTTTTTTTAAGTTCATAGTCAATGAGTGTGGGAGAACCGGAGTACCCGGAGAAAACCCAGTGGGGGACTCGAACTCTCGCCTTCTAGCTGTGTGTGGAGCTCGAGTCCTGGTCACCTGGATGGAGACAGGGCCAGAGCTCATTTTTTTTTAAGTTCATAGTCAATGAATGTGGGAGAACCGGAGTACCCGGAGAAAACCCTACTTACCTCACCTACACGACATCGTCCCGCTCTCCTCGCCTGCAGATGTTGGCGATGGCTCGGCCCACGGACGAGAAGAAGTCGGCCTTGTTGTGCTGCTTCACACGTAAAGCTGGGTTAACACTATCACCGCAAATAGACCCACGACAGCCAGAAACGGGAACACTAACACCCACCAGCACACGTGCACCTTTTTAGGCTTTGTAGGCAGCTTGGTGATGTGGCGCTGCAAAGACTTGATGAGGATACATCCGGGGGCCGGATCCGTGAAGTGGACGTACAACGGCACCACCCATGGCCCATCGCGGGAGTCCTTCAGGTCCCTCAGAACTGCCTTGGCCACCTTTTTGACGTTCTTGGGATCCGGGTATAAGCCCTTAGCGGCGATGAGTCCCTCCATCGTCCAGTCGACGATACCCTTCACAGTTTGGAGCCACGTTTCCTCTTTGACACGCCTCAGACCTGCTGATTTGTGAACTTTTAAGAGGACTAGGGTCACGAATAGACGTAGCTGACTCCGTTCTTCTTCCTCCAATTCAGTCAGGCCTTCAGAGCAGGTAAAATATTCTGACTCAGCCAGGCTTACGCCGTCCCGTCCTTCAGAGCAGGTAAAATATTCTGACTCAGTCAGGCTTACGCTGTCCATGGCGGGTCCTTCAGAACATGTAAAATATTCTGACTCAGTCAGGCTTACGCTGTCCATGGCGGGTCCTTTCTTTTGGGTCATCTCTGGTGAATTTACTTAGTTTAGTTGGCTCCTCTGTTTGTGGTAGCTATGCCTTCACTCTTGTTAGAGATATGAACTGTGCTCCTGATCCTGAATGGGAGCTGGTATATAGTACCTGGTATTGTAATTCATGGATCAAAGACCCAGCTTAACAGTGACGTCACACTCTAGAATCAAAGCGTTCTGAACTGTGACGTCACACACACGTGGCAGCGATAAACAAAATAGGCTCGTTCCGAGATGAGCCAGTCCTGCGCAGAATCGATCGGCGCGCAATGCATGCCGGTTAGATTTCTGTCCGACTTTCTCCCGACTAGTTCTGACGTCACGACCACGTGGTCAGTGAAAATCTCACGAGAGCGAGGCGGCCGCAGTTTTCAGCGCCATACGCCGCAGTAGCTCTCTGCCGACTGCATGGCCCAGTGCATGCTGGGAAACGCCTTGCTATCGCCACATCAGAGAGCTGATTGGCTCTTAGATTTGACAACAAACACCACGTGTTGAATAAAAAAATAAAAAAAACTCTAGTAGCACTTAAATGTTGTTGGTTGTTAGTCTCAGGTTTAATCTAAAGACATGTCTTGTGTGGTTGATGATGATAATAATAATAATAATAATATATCTTATATATAAAATATATTCTTGCAACGTTAACCCTGATGAAGTCAGATGCACCAGAACGTCTTTTATCATCCACCTCATCATTTTTTTCCCTTTGAGAGAGATATACACACACACACACACACACTACTATGTATTGGGTAACCTTAACAAATAGCATTCTGCAAGAAAACAAGTTTTTTTTGTATTCTCATTTTTCAGATAGGGGGTTTTGGTCTTTAGCCATCGATATCATTAATAGAAGTTATATCACTACTTTTCAAGGCAAATAACTCATATTTCTTTAAATTCAGACTCAAACTTCTTGAATGGGTACACAGTTGGCCAATAAAAAGGATGTTGGTACACATTATGAACTACATAGTTTCAGACTGCAGCCAAAGAGATTTATGATTCGATGAATTGTTTCATTTATCAATAAATACCTTTGGAGTCATCAAGGATGTTTTCTTTGAAATGTAGAACAAAAAGGAGAAAGAGGAGATTTTCTGAGTGTTCAAATATTTATTACACATATACACACACTTTATACAGGCCAAATTACCACACTTTTTATTTATTTATTTATTTATTTATTTATACATACATACATACATGGCTAATTTGGCCCTTACTTTGGCCCTCTTGTCTCTGACCTGGGTGTTCCTCGTCTCCCTCTGCTGGTGAATGGTAAATGATCATCTGCTGTGACCTCCAGTCTCAACAGTCCTCTCATGTTTGTAGTAAATATAAGTTGAATATAAACTAATGCAATTTAAGTGTTATTGTTTTGTTAAACCTCTCACCACTTGGGGGCGTAGGGCCGCTGTCAATAAGGTCAATATAATCAGGAGGATCACCAGAGACCGGTGTTGCTGTATTGGCAGTGTGATAACCTGTGATCGTGACTGTTGTGATTTCTTTTAGGCTATGGTTTAGGAAAATAGATTATGACAGAACGTGGCTGTCTTCTGGTTATGTTGGAAAAGATGCAATTGTAATAAATAAATTGTCTTTATGTTGGAAACTGGACATTTCATCATTAATTGCATACTAAACAAAGGAAGCAGCAACCGCAGTGGCCTTTTTTTGATCGGCAACGGGGCAACTACAATAGGAGTTGTTCACCTTTCATCCTCGCTGTACTGCTGGTCCATGCTGCTGTGCGTCTCCTCTGAGTCAGGACATCAAGTGAAGGAAGGTTGAGGCAGAAGAGCCCCTGAACTCAGTTTCATTTTTCAAACATACCCTAATACCGCTTACCGCCTCATGCTGTGAGATGGTCCGGGCAACGTGGGGGGTAGTTCACAGGGCCCGTGTCTCCCTCGGGGAGTTTCTCCCACAAGGCCAAGATCTGCACCTCGCGCCCCACTGTGACCCGACCCGGCCACCCGCAGCGCCACCCGCAGCGCCACCAGACACTCGGCCAGGTTCAGGACATGCTGGTCCCCCGGGGAGCCATCGGGGTCCACGCACTCCTACAGAGGGCAGAAGAACAGTCCTCCTTCATTCATCATGTGGCTTTGAGGACGGAGGTGACGGAGCTGATGTAGAAAGGTGAAATGATCATGTACCTGCTCCGCGGCGTCCTGGAGGTCAGCCGGCTCGGACTTCCCAGTCTGTGATGAGGAAGATGAATATTTAAAAATGTTATTTGTGTCCTTAATTTTGTATGTATTTAAATAAATGTTTGCATCTTTTCAATGATTTGCAGGAGTCATTTGTCTTTTGCTTTAACAATGTAGCTTTTCAATCATGAATACTTGTGTTTTTAGTTGTAATATATCTCTTACTCTGCCCTGTGTGTAATGATAGTAATTGTTATATACAATATGTGTGCATGATTGTT
>JACSYO010001922.1:0-82500 GCA_016806645.1 Ophiodon elongatus | reverse complement strand
TCCTTTCATAACGACACAAAATCGAGTGAAGTGAAACGTGAGTTGGCAAATGTGATTGAGAGTTGACACATGTACCTTCAACCATAACGAATACACCTGATCTCTGGGTTCCATGGTGTAATGGTCAGCACTCTGGACTCTGAATCCAGCAATCTGAGTTCAAGTCTCGGTGGAACCTTGGGTTTGCAGAATTAATGTCCCAATCAGTTTGTTCCTATGCTGGAATATAACTCAAATGTGATGTGGAGATAAATAAAACAATGAACATAGCCAATAATATGTGGTGTGACCTAAACTGTCTACCTCTAAAGGCGTAACTTTGATCATCCACAAAACATTTTTGGCCGCCCAAGCACAGCCTCATGCAAATCTCAAACGATTTAGTTTATTTGAGATATTAACCCTAAAATGTTCAACCACAAAACCAATGCTATCATTAGACACAGGACAACCAGCTAGTACAGATGCATTGGCTGGGAATTGAACCCAGGTCAACTGCTTGGAAGGCAGCTATGCTAGGCACTATACCACCAATGCACAGATAGGGCCTTATATAATGACACAAAATGCAGTGAAGGGAAACTTTAGTTAGCAAATGTGATTGAGAATTGACACGTGTACCTTCAACAATAAGAAGTACCTGATCTCTCGGTTCCATGGTGTAATGGTCAGCACTCTAGACTCTGAATCCAGCAATCTGAGTTCAAGTCTCGGTGGAACCTTGGCATTGTAGAATTGATGTCCCTCTCATTTTGTTCCTATGCTGGAATAGAAGTCCAATGTGATTTGGAGAAAAATCACACAATGCAAGTAGCCAAAAATCTGTGGCGTTACCTAAAGCGTCTACTTCTAAAGGGACAACTTTGATCATCCACACAACATTTTGGGCCGCTCAAGAACAGCCAGATGCAAATCTCAAACCGCTTTGTTTATTTAAGACATTAAACCTAAAACTGTTCAACAACCATCAGTAGACACACGACAAACAGCTAGTAAGATTGCATTGGCTGGGAATCGAACCCAGGTCAACTGCTTGGAAGGAAGCTATGCTAGCCACTATACCACCAATGCACAAATAGGGCCTTATATAATGACACAAAATCCAGTGAAGTGAAACGTGAGTTAGCAAATGTGAACCATAACGAATACACCTGATCTCTGGGTTCCATGGTGTAATGGTCAGCACTCTGGACTCTGAATCCAGCAATTCAAGTCTCAGTGGAACCTTGGCATTGCAGAATTAATGTCCCTGTCATTTTGTTCCTATGCTTGAATAGAACTCAAATGTGATATGGAGATAAATCACACAATGCAAGTAGCCAAAAATCTGTGGCGTTACCTAAAGTGTCTTCTAGAAGAAAAATGTTCAACTACCATGTCAATGCCATCAATAGACACACAATAAACAGCTAGTACAGATATATCTGTCTATATATATATATATATATATATATAGATATAGATATAGATATAGATATAGATATATCTATATATAGATATATAGAGATAGATAGATATATGCGTTGGTGGTATAGTGGTTAGCATAGCTGCCTTCCAAGCAGTTGACCTGGGTTTGATTCCCAGCCGATGCATCTGTACTAGTTGTTAATTGTGTGTCTATTGATGGCATTGACATGGTGGTTGAACATTTTTCTTCTAGAAGACACTATATATATATATATATATATATATATATATATATATATATGCACTGTGTACATACTTGTGTACTCGGTCTTGTTCCTGTTGAGGGAAGAAGGAGCACTGCACTGCGGCTCCTCCGCGGCGCTGTTGTCCTGCGTGACGTCATCGTGTCTGTGGTTACCGTGGTAACTGTGTTTGTTTGTGTTTGTGTTTTAAACACCCGCTTGCGCCCGTGAGACATCCAGGAGGATTATAATTATAAATATATAAATATATATAGCTAATAATACATCATCACTGAGAGGATTATTTACATTAAGTCAAAGAAGAACAAGATGTCGGGAGTTCACGGGACCAACGCCTCAATCCGTGGCTGTGATGAGACATTTAACGTTATATAAGTTAACTATATATATTTGTATATATATATTTGTATCTAAATATATATATATTTATGTATGTATTTATATTTATATAAATCTAACGTATATATATATATATATATATATATATATATATATATATATTTACATAACGTTATATATATTTGTATTTGTATTCGTAGTCGAATTTAGATTCATTTTAAATAACGTTACCTGTTAAATCAGTTAGCTAAACAGGTAGGTTCATTTAGTTAAATTAAACGTCATAAGGAGTCAAAATGGCCATTGAAGACGTTAACAATACAATATATATATTACCTTACTTAAGCAACTTAACATGTTGTGTACCTGTCGTGCAAGTTACCGAAAGTAAAGGCTACTAATGGTCAACGGTTTAACGGTTTAACAGTTAACTGACCGTAACTCTCTGGGGTCAACGCACGCGCCGACGCGTGTTCGCGGTGTTTACTCTGTTTATATTATTATCGCCGCGATAATACGGCACAGAGATATGGTTAAGATGTCTACGGAAGCGTATCCTCTCCACTTCCGTGTCCTAGTTCTCACGAGACCGTACGTGACTCACAGCGCGCCAGGAGCTTGGACATGTAGTGTGATTAGTGGGCGTGGAGCGCTGCCTCTCAGCTCATTTGTGGATTCATGTGTCTGTCAACATTTAGTATGAAACTAACCAATGAACACTCAGTAAATCCCTAAGGACCTACCCACCACCTCACCTACAGAAACACTGTGTTTACATTCAGTCTGCATCGAGAGCTCAGAGAGAAGAGAGGAAGTACGAAGACAACGTTTACAGTTAGCGACGTACTTTCAGCGATATAGTTAATATTTATTTTGAAAACATAATTCAATTCAATTCAATTCAATTTGTTTTTGTATAGCCCAAAATCACAAATTACAAATTTGCCTCAGAGGGCTTTACAATCTGTACACACTGACATCCTCTGTCCCAGAACCTCTCATCGACTCAGGAAAAACTCCCCAAAAAAACCTTTCAACAGGGAGAAAAATGGAAGAAACCTTCAGGAGAGCAGCAGAGGAGGATCCCTCTCCCAGGATGGACAGAGTACGAAAATAGATGTCATGTGTACAGAATGAACAGCATAACAGAGTTACAACACGTTGAATTCACATAAAATAGAAAAGAATGTGCATCAGCAGTTCCACGGAAGGAACCAGGAGGCAGGACCAGGGTCCAGATGCAACCACGATTCGTGGAAACCTGCGAGGCGAGAAAGCACAAAGACTCCGAGGGAAGAAGTAGAGTTAGTAATGTGCATTTATAGAACATGAATTCATACAGAAGGAGAGAGAGAAAAGGATAGAGGAGCTCAGTGTATCCTAAGTTGTCCCCCAGCAGTCTAGGCCTATAGCAGCATATCAAGGGGCTGGAAAGAATGGACCAGGGCAAACCTGAGCCAGCCCTAACTATAAACCTGAGCCAGCCCTACCTATAAACCTGAGCCAGCCCTCACTATAAACCTGAACCAGCCCTACCTATAAACCTGAGCCATCCCTAACTATAAACCTGAGCCAGCCCTAACTATAAACCTGAACCAGCCCTAACTATAAACCTGAGCCATCCCTAACTATAAACCTGAACCAGCCCTAACTATAAGTGCTATCAAAGAGGAAAGTCTTAAGTCTACTCTTAAATGTGGTCACTGTGTCTGCCCCCTGGACTGAAAGTGGATAAACGGTTGTAATGTTCATGTTTCATGTTTCATCTGCACACATCCCATGAAGCTTGATCTGTAGTATGAAATAATTACTCAGTCCCATTTCATCTCAGTCCCTCTAACAGCTGGTGGAAGTGGAGTGACAGACATCACTTCTACTCAAAAAAACATATTACAAAATTTGGTTCTTGACATTTATTATACATTTATATACTATTTTATCCGTAAATTCCCTTAGACCCCAGAGGGTTTTAAGAGAAAAACATTTTGTTGACTTGTCCAATATGCAAATGTGAATCTGAATAACACGCCCACTGTGGGCCACTGCAGGTAATGAGGCGGGAGCAATGACCAGCAGGATCTTTTTCAGGTCATCCTGAAAGCCACAAAGTTGCACACTTTCATATACAGTACAGTATGTTTTAAATCTATGAGTGGCCGTGATGCAGGAGGAATGACAACGACTCAAGTTAAGTTTAAGAGGGCATAGTTTCCCCATACGCTTTATAAAATATGGGTTAAAGGTTCAACCTTTTTTAAGAAGCATGCTCATTCTCTTCCTTGCCGAGCATTAGATGAGAAGATCCACACAACTCTCGCGTCTGTCTGTTCAATATGCAGCTGGAGCCAGGAGCCGGTAGCTTCACCTAATGTAATGACTGGAGATGGGGAAACAGCTGGCCCGGCTCTGCCCCAAAGATTTTAAAATCCCACCTACCAGCACCTCTAAAGCTCACCAATTAACACATTATATCTTTAAAAATGGCAGTTTGCCATCTCACAGGATTTACCTGTCCTTCAGTCTTCATACAGAACACGTTTCAACGAACAGATAAGAGGGTGGTGTCGATCGTCTTACTCGAATCTTACAGAGAACAAATGAGCTTTTTTTCCCTAAGTGTCGAACCTTCCTTTGAGAAACAATTTGTGAAAAGCACATTAAATAAATCAATACCGTGCATGTTGTCAATATCTTAAAATAGCCTGAACATAAGGCTTGTTAAAGCAGGTTCAACAGAAAGTACATGGCAATAGCATATGCTTCAGTGTGGTAAATGCATATTATCTTGTTATACCCTGACCTATTTTTGAGGTTTCCGCACGAAAAAAGCATGCCCATACTAAAGTGAGTACAATTCTGCAACCACAAGGTCTATTTGAATAATTTTGGTGTTATTATAATGGTAATAACTGTGAGATTTTGTAAGTAATGTGTAAATATCAGTATATATATATGTCACTTTTTAAAAGTAAATGAAGATGGAACACAGAAAAATGAAAATATTTCAGGTTCGCCTATAAAAAAAAAGCACTTTCAGGATGATCATCACTTTAGAATAATGCAGTTGCAGGTTTAATCCTTTTTTATATCATATCACAATATGTGAACACTCTCTCTGCACAGTTTGACTTTGAATAAAGTGAAGCAGAAAACAATAAAAGAGTTTTTAGTACAGACAGGTCAGAAAGATCCTCTGAAAATTAGGATTTATTGAATAATTTAGTTCTTTACTTTTTTTTACCAAAACTATTTTTTTTTACTTCTTTTTTCACTAATTATTACTCTGAAATCTCTATAAAAATTAATATTTTTGTTCTCAAAATCAGAGGTCTGGAGAATAAAAAGGCTGTAATTTATTCTGTGTTCAGTTTTCAGAGCCGAGTGAGACATCCTCTTTTCCTGCAGAGATAGGCGCATACAGGACATCCGGCCACCGTGTGATAGACAGCACTGTTTAGCCAATAAGAGTCAGTCAGGCCATGCAGATAGAATGTGATAGGGCAATAGGGTCGGCAGTTGCCATACCCCCATATGTAAATTCTCAGTCAAAGAAGCTTGCTTTCCTTTGTGTCTTCTTCATGTGCTTCCTACGGATGTAGCTCAGCCTCTGAGCATCGGAATTAATTCGTTTTCAGCGTTTCATCATAAGGTACGGAGCTGTTTATCATATTTTTCTGGTTTCATATTTGTCTGAGGCTGGTGTTTGTTGGCTCACAGATCGCTGAGGCTGTGGTCTACAGGGGATTGACCAGGATGTGCGGAATCCCTGTCTTCTTGCCGTTCTTTAGTGTGGTCTCAAGCCTATGTAGCATAAAGTTAACTCGAGCAAGGGAGACATATGCCAAGCAAGTCCAGTGGCTGGCGAGATATGAATATGAATATTTGGTTATGCTTTTGGTTGGTCTTGTTTCGTTGTGTTTGGAGCATGTACAAATGGCTTACATGAGCTTGTAGCCCGGATTTTTTCTGTTATTGTGATAGGAAACATCATTATATTTGTTCTTGATTAGTGTCTTCACTCACAGGGGGAACCCCAAAGTTTTTAACCAGTATACCACGCAGCCCCCTTTGAAGGGGGCTCAGGGTAGATCTGGTTTTAATATACCACGTATGAGTTGGTAATGAATGAATACATGTTTTTGAAATTGATAAAACCCAGGAAGTCAGAGGAATTCATTGAGTGTGTGTAAATGTGTGTGTGTGTGTGTGTGTGTGTGTGTGTGTGAGATCTTTACTGTTACACAATGACGGGAGTTTCATGTTGTGTCTTTTGTTGTTGTTGTTGTTGTTTTAGTTGTCCTCAGTGAATGTGGATCACTCGCTCTTCCAGCCTTACCCATCTGAGCTGGTCTTCCAGAACTTCACCCCTGCACAGACCTACACGAAACCTCTACGTTTCTACAACAGAGATACGGTATGTGTGTGTGTGTGTGTGTGTGTGTGTGTGTGTGTGTGTTTGTTGCTGTTTGGGGTTTGCAATTTTGTAAAGTTTGTGCGATTATTTTGTTTAATTTTTTGGTCAAGGTCTCACGACAAGTGAAGCTGGAGCTGCCGGAGTCCGAGTATTTCCATGTGGTCGGACCAGAGGATGGAAGGAGCAGAGTTGCCCCAGGACTGTTTGCTACCTTCACTGTCTCCTTCGCCCCGCGGGAGAACAAGGTACTGGAGACATAGGAGAGTTTGACTTCCCCGTAGAATAATCACACACAGAAGGCGGGATTCAGAGAGCACATTGACGTATCGTGGCAAAGCCTGTCTGCCACTGCCATGAAATTTGGCACAAGTCATTCATGGTCCCCGTGTGGCTCAGAGTCACCTGACAAACTTCAAACCTCCGTTTTCATTTCTTTTGCCCGTCTAGGACTACCACCACAGGCTGGTGTGTGTGACAGACAGGGGGCGCTCTGAGGTCCCAATCCGTGCCGTCGGGCCACGTGCCGTCCTCGACTTTCATGACGAGCTCCACTTACCCCTCTGTCCCGTGAAAGCCACCACAGAGAAGACTCAGCTGGTCCACAACATCGAAAACAGCCAGGCCAAGTTCAAGCTGGACACGCAGAGGTGAGTCAGTACAAGGTGGGATCATGTATGAGTGACTTCACCTGTTATGTTTAATATACAGCATATACATACGCATTTAATGTATGCACTGACCAAGAATCACAACTTGAAATCCAAACATTTGCTTGGCAAACCTCTTCAAGAAGTGTATTACTGTACATTTAATTAAGTTACAGTAATTACTATTGATTACAATTCAAAGTTTTATTGAACATGTGGGTTTCTTCTGCCAGTTTCTAAAACAACATTGAACCTCGGCTGTTATGAAAACACCAAGCCTTAACTTTCTGTTGTCTTTTTTTAAATGTATCTCCACCTTGTGAAACTATTCCATTCTGTCTTCTCCCAGCCCTTTCTCAGTGACGCCCTCCTGTGGGACTCTTGATGTGGGCGGTCACCTGCAGGTGACTGTGGCTTTCAACCCCATGAGAGCGGGAGACCACACCCAAGTGCTGCTGCTGCACTACCACACGGGTGAGAAAAGAAAATCCAGACCTCTGGAAACATGCACAGCAAAGCAGTGACACAAATAACTAGAGGAAACTATGACCACGGCATCTGATAAAGCCAGCGTCAATTATGCAGTAGCATCATATCCAGATTCTCCAGAGCAGTAGTGAAATATTCATAACTGTCCTAATTAGCAGAAGCTGATTTTTATTTATCTTTTATAATAAGAATGACCTTGTTGCAGTGTGTTTTATCATCAGCTGTGTTATTTTTCCACGGAGTGCGGGGGGAATCTCTTACTCGTCACGACGTGTCCGTCACTCCACTTGTAAACGTACAAATAGATTTAATTTGGCTTCATCAAAATCGGACAATTGTATCGACGTGACGCAACATGAAACCACGCTGTGAAAGTTAACCCTATATGAGAAGCCCCGCCTCTAAACGAAAGTACGCTGCCTCATCACATCTGTTACAGCTTGGCTCGCACACACACACACACACACACACACACACACACACACACACACACACAACAGTGGTTACTGTAGTTTCCTTAGTCTAGGGTCCAATTAACTGCGCGTGGTCTTCTTTCTAATCGTCTACTTTTGGGAGCTCGATTTGAATGCTAACAGCGTGTGTACGACTGTATTTGCTCGTACGGACGTGGCGGGTTTTTGATTCAGAAGGGTTCTTTAACCTAGGGTGTAGCCGATGAGCAGATGCTAACGAGCTAGTTGTGTAGGGTGTGTGTGTGTGCGTGCCGTGGAGTCAAAGGTGACATGACTGATGGCGAAGAGAGGAGAATCTATAGCAACCTTAGGGAGTTGGTCTGCTCAGTGCAGCCTCCTCTCCTCTCCTCTCCTCTCCTCTCCTCTCCTCTCCTCTCCTCTCCTCTCCTCTCCTCTCCTCCGCCTCTGCAGCTCTGGTGAAGACCGGCTCAATCAAATATTAATGAAACAATATCATCAGGGATCCGTATAGACAGTCCAGAGATACAGTCATTAAGTTGAGTTAAGTTATAGTAGCTCCCTGCACCCATCTGCTGGTTTGATATGCAAATTGTAGAGGGCCAAAATGTTCGGTCCTGCCCAGTAGTTCTTTTTTTTTAATAATTTTTCTTTTCAAATGACCTCATAATGGCTGTAGCTCAGAGGTCGTCATCTTCCAATCGAAAGATTGGCGTTTTCGATCCCCCGGCTCCCCTAGTCCATGTCGATGTGTCCCTGGGCGAGACGCTTAACCCCAAACTGCTGCCAAAGAGGCTCCAAAGGCCGCGGCAATGGTTCATGAACGGGTGTGAATGTGTTTGGTCCTGATGGGTGGGTTGGATGAGCCGCTGCCATCAGTGTATGAACGGGTGTGAATGTGTTTGGTCCTGATGGGTGGGTTGGATGAGCCGCTGCCATCAGTGTATGAACGGGTGTGAATGGGTGAATGATGACATGTAGTGTTAATGCGCTTTGAGTAGTTGGAGGACTAGAAAGGAGCTATAGGAATGCAAGTCCATTTACCATAACTAATGCCACTGGGTGGCTATTGTAGATTGTTTCCATTAATTTAGGACCTGATGATTAATATAAAATATAATGAAAAATAAAGCCTAATCGATCAGCCCAGTTGATCAGCAGATACCCTATTATTAGGGTATAAACATAGATTGTTAGATTTTGCTGTCTGTGCACAGAGACTATTCAAATATGTTAATAGCAGTAGGCCAATCAACTTCAACAAATCAGGACCGATTTTTTGGATGGTTGAAATATACGAGGAAAACAACATCTCCTCACTCCCCTTACTTATTCAGAAGGTCCATTTGAACTGGATACCGAATGCACTCAACTGTAAAAATCCTGCTTTATTGGCCTTCATCCCACATCCCATGTGACCCACTTTCGGGAACAATTAAAAGCACATAATGAGAAGTCTTACAAACACTCCTCCATGTCTCCTGCCCAGGGGAAGATGTGTACATCGGACTGCATGGCGTTTGTGAGGAACTGGACGTCCGCCTTCAGTCCGACACCGCTCTGTTGAGGAAGACCTACGTTTCCTTGGCCAGCGTTCGCACGGTATCCATCAACTACAGGAGTGAGATCCCTCTCAGGTACTACTGGACGACGTGGCCCAGCCTGCAAGAGGAGGCCCTGAGCTTACTGAGGTATGTATGCACACAAATGCTCTTACACAGACAATACAGGAAGGTGTGATCGGATGTTTTTCAGAAGTGTGGGCTATAAGCTCCCCCTTTTTGTAGCAAGTACAATTACCTGCTGTGTTCTTCTCCCTTTACCACAGCATGTGTTGCCAGAAATAGCTCAAGTGTCCATCGCTTTCTTTCTGCCTGCGACACTCTGTTCTTCTCTCTTCTCTCTGACCCTCCTCATTTCTCTTTGTTGTTGTTTTTTTTTGCCGTTTCACCTTCGCCTCCATTTCTCCAGGGAGACCTCGGCGCTCCCACTGAAGGAGCTAGAGGGTGAGAGGGAGCGGCTGCTCGTTCAGTGCGAGTCCGACCCCTCAGCGATCCATCGCCTCCCGCTGCTGTCCAGAGCCCTGCAGGAGCGCAGGAGCCAGTCGGTGAGGGCCCACCGGCTGGTCCTCTCACACAGCTGCATCACTGTGGAACCAGCGGTGTGTTCATGTGTGTCTGTGTGCTCCGTGCCTCTCCATATCCCTCTTGCCCAGTATCTCTCAGCTACGACTGGTGCACACCCTACCCATGGATTTGCAGCTTAGTTTCCCTCCTTGTTAAGTCTGTACCGCATGCGGATAATAACTTCTCCTGATGCGACTGAATATTCTAATACTTTAATTCATTTGAAAGGGGTTATCGTACCTCTATACAGCCTTCTCCGAGCTAGCAGGGTTTCAGTAGCTCGTCCGAGAGCAGGTTGGCTGTTTGAAACAGGGTTTCAGCCTTAACCCCCACCCCCGCCCCCCCCCACACACACAGGTATTAGTAAACTGTCAGACAGTTTGTGTGTGTGTGTGTGTGTTTAGTTGAGGCGTATAAAATAAACGGTCAACTTTCACATTGTTTACCACACTGAAATTAATGCAGTTGAACTTCCAATAAAAAAACGTCTCCCCTTCACACTATGAGGCTGCCGCTAACATAAACTATGAATGGTCTCCAAAACCAATCCATTTTTTCCTCTGTGAGAATATGAATTTGCAGTGTGTGCCTGTCTGCTTTACAGCCTTTCAGCAAAATGACCAATTATTTTTCTTTTCCTCTCTCTATGGCTCAGGAGGGTGAAATATGGCCCAGAGTCCCAGCACAGTTCACCATCGCCTTCAAGCCCGAGGAGGACAAGCTGTACCAACAGACCATATTGTGACAACATTGTGACATCACAGGTCTGTGGCCGGCTCGGAAACACAACGCACAATGCTCACACGGCAAAGCACAGCATTGCACGTATCTTTGTGGTACAGTAACAACCAAACAACGTCAGATTTTTAGGGTTTTTTGTGGAAAGTCTCAACATTTATTAGATTGATTGACATGACATATTGTACAGACATTCATGTTTCCATAATGAATTGTAATAACTTCTTGACTGCTGACTGATTCCTTAACATGTCATCTAGCACCGTCGATAGGTCAAACTTTAAATGTATCCAGTAATTTGGTTATTGATCCAAACAGATAATGATATTCCCAGTTCAGCCTCAGCTGTACTTTGTGTTTAGGGCTAATCAGCAAATGATAGCATGTTAACACACTAAACTTGGTCTTGAGCTATGGGGTAAGACACACGATGTCGGGGGGTTACAGCAGATGGCACTGGAAATAAAGGGCTGGTGTCCTAAGGTGCTCTCTGCCCCGACAAAACCTTTTAGGGTGCGCTCCTGCTCCAGCTAGTGAGCCTTTTGGCAAGTGCAGACCAGCTTTTACTCCGCATGTGTTGTACCCCAATGATATGATATGTGAAATCACACTTTCGCAGTAGTAGAAATAAGAAAACCTCTTTTAAAATCCCATTGACTTTTATAACTACGCTAATAACTAAAGAATCTAGTCTAGGAACAGGATTTAACTCTCTAGGGGAAGAGCGAAGGTCAGATCATTTAACTGACTGGCCACTGAACATTACCAACCCTGTGAGAACAGAACATGGCATCCCATTTCCACTATGTACTTTACAGACATGCAAGTATAAATAGTGTCTCTATTGGCATTGGTCGTTTCTTCTAATATATCATTGAAGTGAAATTCAAGCCCCATCGTCACACCTATTCAGAATCACCTCTGCACCACCATCCAAAAATGAGTCATCAAATTAGTAGTATGCATATCCAAAAGTCCCAGAGACCATCAAAAGATATTTTGATACAACATCAATAAGATTTTGAATATCCTAAGTCAAGTAGCCAAATGTAGCAGAAAATCTGTGGTTACAGTCTCATAAACTCCAATAGGAGTAGGGAAGTAAGGTATAATCACGAAGCGGCCATTTAAGATCCATTTCGTCGCAAGATGTGAAAGCATCTCAACTGGACCGAGACACACTGTCTGAGATAGTATGCAGTAGTTTGATCTATTCTGTCTTACTTGATCTATTCTGTCTTACTGAAACCTGGCTGTGTCATGAAGAATATGTCAGCCTAAATGAATCAACTCCTCCAAGTCACATTAATACTCACATTCCTCGAGGCACCGGCCGAGGAGGTGGAGTAGCAGCTATCTTTGACTCGGGCCTATTAATAAACCCTAAACCTAAATTGAACTACAACTCATTTGAAAGCCTTGTTCTTAGTCTTTCACATCCAACCTGGAAAACAATACAGCCAATTCTATTTGTTATAGTGTACCGGGCCCCTGGTCCGTATTCTGAATTTCTATCTGATTTTTCAGAGTTTTTATCAAGTTTAGTTCTTAAAACAGATAAAGTTATTATTGTAGGTGACTTTAATATTCATGTGGATGTCGATAATGATAGCCTTAGTACTGCGTTTATCTCATTATTAGATTCAATCGGGTTTTGTCAGAGTGTACAGAAACCCACTCACTGTTTTAACCACACCCTCGACCTTGTTCTTGCATATGGCATTAAAATAGAACACTTAATAGTTTTTCCACAGAACCCTCTTTTATCAGACCATTACCTCATAACTTTCGAGTTTATACTACCAGAGTGTACACCGTTAGGCAAAAGTTTCTACACCAGATGTCTTTCTAACAGCTGTAGCTAAATTTAAAGAAGCGATTCCATCTGTATTTAATTCAATGCCATGTCTCAATATAACGGAGGACTCCTGTACTAACTTTAGTCCGTCCCAGATTGATCATCTCGTTGATAGTGCTACAGGCTCACTGAGACTGACACTGGACTCTATAACTCCTCAAAAAAAGAAGATAATAAATCAGAGGAGGTTCGCTCCATGGTATAACCCTGAAACCCGCAAAATAAAACAAACATTGCGAAAGCTTGAAAGGATATGGCGTTCCACCAATTTAGAAGAATCTCGGTTAGTTTGGCGAGATAGTCTGAAAACATATAAGAAGGCCCTCCGTAATGCCAGAGCAGCCTATTACTCATCAATAATAGAGAAAAATAAGAACAACCCCAGATTTCTCTTCAGCTCTGTAGCCAGGCTGACACAGAGTCACAGCTCTGTTGAGCTGTGTATTCATATAGACCTTAGTAGTAATGATTTCATGAGCTTCTTCAATGATAAGATTCTAACTATTAGAGACAAGATTAATGGTCTCTTGCCCTCAACCAGTGCCGATCTATCCTTGGAGGCAGCTATAAGCCCTGATATATGTATGGACGGCTTCTCTCTCATCGACTTTAAAAAATTGTCTTCAACAATTTCCTCTTCTAAATCTTCTGCCTGTCTCTTGGACCCCGTCCCGACGAGGCTGCTTAAAGAAGTTTTACCTTTGATTGGCACCTGTTTGCTGGATATTGTCAATCTGTCTTTACTAACAGGCCATGTACCACAGTCTTTTAAAGTAGCTGTGATCAAGCCTCTTCTCAAGAAGCCCACTCTTGATCCAGAGGTGTTGGCTAACTATAGACCGATCTCTAACCTTCCCTTCCTCTCTAAGATCCTTGAGAAAGTAGTTGCAAATCAGTTATGTGACTTTCTACAGAACAATAGTTTATTTGAGGATTTTCAGTCAGGATTTAGAAAACACCAAAGCACAGAGACAGCACTGGTGAAAATTACTAATGACCTCCTAATTGCATCAGATAAAGGACTTGTCTCTGTTCTTGTCTTGTTGGACCTTAGTGCTGCATTCGACACCATTGACCATCACATCCTATTACAGAGATTAGAACATTTGATTGGCATTAAAGGCACCGCACTAGGCTGGTTTGAGTCCTATTTATCGGATCGATCTCAGTTTGTATATGTAAACGATGAATCCTCGATGACCACCAACGTCAGTCACAAGTTTCTGTGCTTGGACCAATCTTATTCACCTTATATATGCTTCCTTTGGGCAATATTATCAGAAGACACTCCATAGACTTTCATTGTTATGCTGATGATACTCAATTATATCTATCGATCAAGCCAGACGAAAGCAACCAGCTTGCTAAACTTCAAGCATGTCTCAAAGATATAAAAACATGGATGACCTGCAACTTCCTGATGTTAAACTCAGACAAAACTGAAGTTATTTTACGAGGCCCAGAACACCTCCAGAATCAACTATCTAATGATGTGGTTTCTCTAGATGGCATTGCCCTGGCATCCAGCACCACCATAAAGAATCTCGGAGTTGTCTTTGATCAGGACTTGTCCTTTAACTCTCACGTAAAACAAATCTCAAGGACTGCCTTTTTTCACCTACGTAACATTTCAAAAATTAGACACATCCTGTCTCAAAGCGATGCAGAAAAATGTGTTCACGCATTTGTTACTTCTAGACTGGACTACTGTAATTCCTTATTATCAGGCTGCTCTAATAAGTCTCTTAAATCTCTCCAGTTGATCCAGAATGCTGCAGCTTGTGTACTAACAAAAACTAAGAAAAGAGATCATATTACTCCTGTATTAGCTTCTCTTCACTGGCTCCCTGTAAAATCCAGAGTCAAATTTAAAATCCTTCTCCTCACCTACAAAGCCTTAAGTGGTGAGGCACCATCATATCTTAAGGATCTCATCGTACCATATTTCCCCACTAGAGAGCTGCGCTCACTAAATGCGGGGCTGCTTGTGGTTCCTAGAGTCTTAAAAAGTAGGATGGGAGCCAGAGCCTTCAGTTATCAAGCTCCTCTTCTATGGAACCAGCTTCCACTTTCAGTCCGAGGGGCAGACACAGTGACCACATTTAAGAGTAGACTTAAGACTTTCCTCTTTGATAGCGCTTATAGTTAGGGCTGGCTCAGGTTTGCCCTGGTCCATTCTTTCCAGCCCCTTGATATGCTACTATAGGCCTAGACTGCTGGGGGACAACTTAGGATACACTGAGCTCCTCTATCCTTTTCTCTCTCTCCTTCTGTATGAATTCATGTTCTATAAATGCACATTACTAACTCTACTTCTTCCCTCGGAGTCTTTGTGCTTTCTCGCCTCGCAGGCAAGATAATATGCATTTACCACACTGAAGCATATGCTATTGCCATGTACTTTCTGTTGAACCTGCTTTAACAAGCCTTATGTTCAGGCTATTTTAAGATATTGACAACATGCACGGTATTGATTTATTTAATGTGCTTTTCACAAATTGTTTCTCAAAGGAAGGTTCGACACTTAGGGAAAAAAAGCTCATTTGTTCTCTGTAAGATTCGAGTAAGACGATCGACACCACCCTCTTATCTGTTCGTTGAAACGTGTTCTGTATGAAGACTGAAGGACAGGTAAATCCTGTGAGATGGCAAACTGCCATTTTTAAAGATATAATGTGTTAATTGGTGAGCTTTAGAGGTGCTGGTAGGTGGGATTTTAAAATCTTTGGGGCAGAGCCGGGCCAGCTGTTTCCCCATCTCCAGTCATTACATTAGGTGAAGCTACCGGCTCCTGGCTCCAGCTGCATATTGAACAGACAGACGCGAGAGTTGTGTGGATCTTCTCATCTAATGCTCGGCAAGGAAGAGAATGAGCATGCTTCTTAAAAAAGGTTGAACCTTTAACCCATATTTTATAAAGCGTATGGGGAAACTATGCCCTCTTAAACTTAACTTGAGTCGTTGTCATTCCTCCTGCATCACGGCCACTCATAGATTTAAAACATACTGTACTGTATATGAAAGTGTGCAACTTTGTGGCTTTCAGGATGACCTGAAAAAGATCCTGCTGGTCATTGCTCCCGCCTCATTACCTGCAGTGGCCCACAGTGGGCGTGTTATTCAGATTCACATTTGCATATTGGACAAGTCAACAAAATGTTTTTCTCTTAAAACCCTCTGGGGTCTAAGGGCATTTTCCCGATCTTTACATATTTTCTTAAATTCACCTTTAAAGGAACTTGCATATGAGATATACCCATGTGTTGTATATGATAATTTGCAGAACAGTCTCAGCTATCTATATAATGAGGTACCAATTGTCCTAAGGCACTGTGTACAGGGATAATTTGACCATAAAGCTGAAAAATTTAAGTCAGATTTTTTTCATTCTTTAAATCTCTTGTGAAAACATAACTTTACTCATATGGACGAACTGTTTTGGTGCTTGTAATTGGTTTACCAAAGTATAAGGTTCACAACAGTGGTGGAATTTACGGATAAAATAGTATATAAATGTATAATAAATGTCAAGAACCAAATTTTGTAATATGTTTTTTTGAGTAGAAGTGATGTCTGTCACTCCACTTCCACCAGCTGTTAGAGGGACTGAGATGAAATGGGACTGAGTAATTATTTCATACTACAGATCAAGCTTCATGGGATGTGTGCAGATGAAACATGAAACATGAACATTACAACCGTTTATCCACTTTCAGTCCAGGGGGCAGACACAGTGACCACATTTAAGAGTAGACTTAAGACTTTCCTCTTTGATAGCACTTATAGTTAGGGCTGGTTCAGGTTTATAGTTAGGGATGGCTCAGGTTTATAGTTAGGGCTGGTTCAGGTTTATAGTTAGGGCTGGCTCAGGTTTATAGTTAGGGATGGCTCAGGTTTATAGGTAGGGCTGGTTCAGGTTTATAGTGAGGGCTGGCTCAGGTTTATAGGTAGGGCTGGCTCAGGTTTATAGTTAGGGCTGGCTCAGGTTTGCCCTGGTCCATTCTTTCCAGCCCCTTGATATGCTGCTATAGGCCTAGACTGCTGGGGGACAACTTAGGATACACTGAGCTCCTCTATCCTTTTCTCTCTCTCCTTCTGTATGAATTCATGTTCTATAAATGCACATTACTAACTCTACTTCTTCCCTTGGAGTCTTTGTGCTTTCTCGCCTCGCAGGTTTCCTGAGTCGATGAGAGGTTCTGGGACAGAGGATGTCAGTGTGTACAGATTGTAAAGCCCTCTGAGGCAAATTTGTAATTTGTGATTTTGGGCTATACAAAAATAGAATTTAATTAAATTATGCCTGCATTGGGCCAGAGCTCTCAAACAGTGTGTACACATGTGGGGAGTTTCCAAGGTCATCTTTCCAATGTCAGAATGAAGATAAATTCAGTGTTGAGTTTGGATAATGGTGGCATTTGGGATCAAATTATGACTAACTGCCGTTAGGTTAAAGGTCAAGGTGTATTACGGCTTACATTTAAAGGAATTGTAAAGCAACACACACACACACACACACACACACACACACACACACACACACACAAACCTGGCTTGTTTCTTGAACCAATACCCTCTTTTGTTTGTTCTTCAACTTCTTGGAAGTGATTGCTCTAACGACTTTAAGCAGACTGTATACTCCTGCTGTAAATCAATAGCTTTGGCTTTCTCATAAAAGATTCTCCTTCCCTCGGTGGGTTGGTTCAGACAAAGGTCAGATGGACGAGGCCGGGTAGCAAACCGTGTCTGTCTGCTGGGGTTCTTGTCAGAGAACGATTCTCTTTTTATGTTCCATTCTCCTTCAGTGTGAGACACCCACAGTCAAACTTGGCTGAAGCACCACAAATGAACCCCTCAATCAGCCTAAATTCTGTAACCCGCTGGATGACTTATTGCTACTTCATCTCATTTTCATATTAGAAAATGCAATCATGAGGCCCCAATATATGCATCTCAACCCAGGGTTGAAAAGGTTGTTTGGAAATTTGCATGTGGCCGTCACGTATGTCTCCTGAGCCGGAGGTCAGATTTACATTTATTTCCATGTTTTCTTAGACAGTTGACGACCTGACCAGGTAAATGACAGCCGAACTGGAGACGACCGAACCCTGGTTCCTCAGTTTGCAAGAAGCTTCAGAAGCTTATTTCATTGGAACAGCAGGATAGAACTTAATGTCCTTTAATAAGTTCACAGAGAGAGAGAGAGAGAGAGAGAGAGAGAGAGAGAGAGAGAGAGAGAGAGAGAGAGAGAGAGAGAGAGAGAGAGAGAGAGAGAGAGAGAGATTTTTGTTTGTACTTCTGATTTAGCACTTTAAACTTGAGACATAAAAACAAACTTTCCCAGTGACCTGAATAAAATTCCAATACATATATTTTTGGGGTTTCTCTGTCTTTATCTTTGTTGTGAATCTCTCTCCGTCTGTGTCTGCACTCAGGCCGTGAAGATCGGTTGCCCCTCACAATAAAGGCCGAGGGCATGGGTACTAGTCTCCAGCTCGACTACGACGTCATCGACATTGAGAACGTATTCATTGGGGACAAAGACTGTCATGAAGTAAGAAAGGTTGAGCCAAAGTGAACAATTGCTTCCCTTCAGAAAATTGTCAGTCAGGACACGCTCGTGGTGTGGTGAGCTTGATGTATGTCGTACATCTCCAAAGCTTGCGTGTGGCATACTCTCCCTACTTTTTACAGTCAGGCTCTTCATTTAGTTTAGTTTAGTAAAAAGAAAGCGGACAAAAATCTAATTCTAGAAATTTGAACTATGAGCCGTGTCAACTATACAGAGGGTGGATGCCTGTTAAATATAATGCAATGCAATGATACAGACACAGCCCCTGTGTGAAGCTTATAATGTCGTGTTTTGATCAACTCTCAGGTTATTTGTGGCTGAAGTCTTTGCTGGGATTCTATGTTGTCATATTGACAGCGTTCATGTTATTTTGTCCACTTGTGTGCAATATAGCATATCCAAATCTTGTGCCACATCCAGTCAGCCAAGACACTTAACAACAAGAATTAGCATGTTCCAGACAAATTTGACAAACTGAAGTATGTATTATACAGTCTTTGTTAATATGTTGTTGTTCTTTTTAATCAGTGGCCGAATAGATGAGTTATAACTATGAACAATCTACTAAAGTCACATTTGGTGTTTGCACCATCCTTGTTGGGGGTCTGTTCTTATAAATAAGACTAAACTGTCAGTCTAATCAGTGGATGCTTCTCTTTGTCCAGTTGGAGATTCACAACAGAGGACTGATTGAAGCCTCTTTCAGGCTGTCACGCCCTGACACCACTATGGGACGCTGTTTCTCCTTCTGTCCTGAGGAAGGTGTTGTCCCCTCTGGGGTCTGCCAGGTTGTGGAAGTCACCTTCTACAGTCACGTCTTGGGAACTTTCTCCGAGGACTTGCTGCTGACTGTCACAGGACAGCCTCAACCACTTACCGTGACTTTCAGGTGCAGTTAGCGAGCGTGGTACCGAGTGATTGTGACGGCACGTTTGGATTTAACTTGGCCTTAAAAGTCGTGTCAGTGCAACTAATCAAAATACCAAGGTTTCTCATGACTCATGTTTTTGTCTTCTTTCTTTCGGGGGTTGTGTTATTGTTCCCACATTCCAATTCAATGTTTCAGAGCTCAATTTTGGAGACGTGGCCTTTGGTGAGTTATTTTTTTAATTTCTACATGAGATATATTATACTCCAGAGAATCCCGACATTCAGAAACAAGGTCCTCCACTTCCTCTTTATGTTCCCATTTGTTTCATCTTTGTCATCTGTCTCTCTGCGCAGGTTTCCCACTGACATTGACTTGTATCCTCACCAACACCTGCTATATGCCAATGACCTTTGCCCTCCGTATCCTGGGAGACGGGTTGGGGTCTCCCAGCATAACTAGTGCCGAACAGGTGTCCGAGGTGTCCATGAACAATTGGGGAGGCAGTGCTGCTGGAGACCTTCATGCACGGCCTGTGGAGTTCACCGTGACACCTGCTTCGGGCTCTCTGCAGGCCTTGTCACATGTCACTATTAAGGTACAGTAAATTAATTCATTTATTTTGCTCTCCTAGCATTATACATGAATTACAGGTCTTTGTAAAGATGTGTGCCGGAACTGCACACTATGTTTCTATAAAAATCTGCCTCTATATTCAGCCTAAATCATGAAGTGTCGCTGCAAATGAGATAAGCAATGCATTCCCCAAATTAAGATATCATACATTTTCTAGTAAACCTACTAGTTACTAAATCTAGTTACCTACTAAAACTAGTAGGTAATAAAAAATATATTATTGAAGCAAAAGCTGTTTCCCATCGTTTCCAAGCTAAGAGAACGGTCCCCTGGCTTCATATTTAGTACATACCTATATATACAGACATGAGAGCGGTGTCGCTCTTCCCAAAACTGCCCCTTTGATGGGTGAAATTTGGATTGAAAAACTACACTAACACTGTTTGTTATTAAACTAGCTTTCTTAAAAGGTCTTCAGATGTCCAGCGATGAATTTTTAACAAATTCTACAACAATGAACTAAAACCTACTTCCTGGAAGTGTGTACACAGTCATTGCTCACTGTATGTTTTGAACCTTGTGTGGCCTTATACTATAAATACGTGTATTATACATACAGGTGACGCTGTGCTCCAACACAGTCAAGAGCTACAGGCTGGCGCTGGTGGTGGATCTTGAAGGTCTCGGAGAGGAGATCGGGACTCTGCCTATTAATGCCAGGTCAGACACATTAACAGATGTGATCACACACACACTGTTTGATAGATAGATAGATTGATAAATACGTTATTGATTCACAAATCAGTGGCGTATGTGTTAAATATTCAGAGCATCATTTGCATAATAATACATTTCGAATGTCACCTGCACTATCACTCAGAATAGGGCAATGGTAATCTGATTTCCTCACAGCAATCACCGTAATTGCAAATTTATGAATCAGTTGTAATTAATGGACTGCAGTTTTGGCATGATGTAATGCAGTTACTTGTATCGTGAGATACTTCAGAGATATCTCTACAAGATTGCCCTACTCTGAGAGCAACGGACGGGGCTCTTTTTCCCTTTGTGGCGGTTGAATACCTCTTCTTTCAATAATGCCATTACTGTTGTGAATTATAAATAAGCCACAGATCGTTCCTTCTCTTATCCTCTCTCTGCGTATTGCTCTTTGTTAATAGGTGCGTGGTTCCTGATATTGTGGTGGATACTCCAGTGTTGGACTTTCAAAGGTGTTTCCTCGATCACCGCTATGAACAGCAAGTGCGGCTCACCAACGCCAGCGCTGTACCCGCCTGCTACGGCATGCTGGACCAGGTTGAGTAGATCATCGTCATACATTATTTATTTGTGTGGCAGGGCACTCATAAAACAGGGAACTGAACAAATACCAAACCTGACACATGCATATTAAAGACAACAGCTCAATACAAAACAATTTATGTGGTAGAGGTGAGCGGCGTGACAAAAAAAAAAAAAACACCTTAAAGGAATAGCCCAACATATTCCCAGGAGTCTGCTCTCTTGCTGAGAGTTGGATGAGAGGATTGATACCACTCTCATGTCTGTCTGGAAATGACAAAAAACTGTGTCCAGAGGTAACAAAGTGTGATTACCTGTACCTCTAAAGATAACTAATTAGCACATTAAATCTTGATATGTTTATTGTATTTCAGACACAGTAGCCTTTGACCATGTCCACATGATTTGACAAAGTCAGAATGCTAAAGCTGTTTCTTAGCTTTTGCTGAACTTTGAAACGAATTGGACTGTGGATTTTGACTTCCATCACTTACAATGACAGTGGATTAGGAAGGGATCTTCTAATTGGGAGTGTGAACAGGAGGAATAATTACGGCAAGATAAATCTTCAGTGTTCCAATGCACACCTCACTATTGTTGTGAGAATGACTAGACTATAAAAGTGCCCTCAGTAGAGTGCAGGTGTGTCTCCCTCTCCCCTCGCAAACAAAGACGAGTTGAATGTCACTCAGTGGTCCCTCCCAGCTACCCTGCAGTCAGAGGCTCTTCTTCAAAATGAGACCAAACTTTTTTCTACCCACAACAACAGCCAACTTGTGGCCCGCGGCAGACTTGAGGAGGCTTGTTTTTAGCCCAGCTGATTTCTGACAGAAACGCCGTTCATTACAGTATAAAACAGTCAATAAATATATATATTTATAAAATGTAAATCTCCACAACCTTGAGAGGTCCTTGAGCATACAGTCACAAATGAGCAAAAAATATATTAGACTGATGAGTCCAGTAGTTTGCAGGATTAGTCGTGGAAAGACAGACAGATACACGCATGCACACACATAACACATGATCTCCCCACTGGCGTTCACCTGGCAGAGATACAAAATTATAATTGTGAAACCATCTATTAAGCCTTATATAAAAAAGTGTTTTTTTTCATGGGTTTATGTGCCGGACTATTTCTTGACTGGGAGCAGTGACTTCCTGGAGTGGTAAACTAAGCTAACCGTCTCCAAAGATCCAGCCTCATATTTAACGCTCAGACATGAGAGTGGTATCGGTCTTCTCATCTAACTCGAAAGAAAGCGAGTGAACGCATTTCCTAATATTTTTTGAACCGCTGCTTTAATTAATCTCACCATCACGGAACTTTAAGACTTTCTAATGATTTTTAAGACAACATAGAATTTAGATTATATTGAGTCAAAATGATCAGATCCTGATTCAGCTGGCTCCATGAAACTGCAAAGCACTGGTACAAATCTTTTTGCCTTCTATCTGTAGGTACAATAGATGTAGTCTGTAGGATTGCATTAAAAAAGTCATTTCTGTCTGTGTCACCTTCTTCAGGAATACGAGGAGAGTCCGCCACTGCTTGTTGGCAGTTCCACACCGAGAGGATTGATTCTTGCTCAGAGTTCACAAGAGCTTCCTGTGTTTCTGCTGGCTAAGGCCGTCGGAGGGCAGCAGCACCCTCTACGCATTGCTGTGTTCGGCAGCCACCAGCCACCCCTGGTCTGTTTGAAGTCTGCGTGTGTTTCGGAGTGTGAATAACTGTTACTGGTTGAATGCTATGTGGGTGTAATTTGAGTGTCTTTCTGGAAATTGCTTGGCTAATTCTGTTTCTCTAATCCACCTCTGTTTGGTTTCTGTTCTGTTCCAGGAGGTGGTCTTGTCATGTATTGGACAGGGACCTGTAGTCCACGTTCAGAACCCACAGATAGACTTTGGCACTATCCCGGTTCTGACGGACTTTACTAGAGCCCTGCACCTGTCAAACCAGTCTCCTATTCCAGCCCACTTCACTGCTCGCATGGTACAAACACAGCAACACAGACACACCTCTGTATAAACCATATGAAACACTTAGGACGTACATTCAAATAGAGATAATCAAGGTAACTTTACGTGCCCTCAGATCCAGTGGTAGGATGTTACAGTAATTAAATGGTTTTAGCTGTGGATTTAATGGATTTAATGGAGTTAATGGATTTAATGGATTTAATGCATACCCGTCGAGCCATTCAGTGGCTAGATTCCTTGTGCAAACCTTCTGTCTGTCTTCCCCTGCTCCTGTGACTGATTGAGTTTCAGTCTAATTTGATATGTAATTAACGAGTTAATAGGTTCAATACTTGGTTAGCTCTGGAAATAATTAGTTGCCAGTTCAATTAGATTACTCTCCCAGGAGAATAAGTGGTTTAACCTCAGAGTGCGCTCATGAACCAGCCAGATGATGACATTTTGTGAGTTCAGGATGACAAATGAAATAGATGGGTTTGACCTGGGAAGCTAATAGAACGTCGCTCATCTTGTACTGTCTTTTTCTGGTGTTTGTCGCTTTTTATGCACAAAGTAGTCATTTTTTGGTGGAATCTAGCGGCCTGTTTGCAGACTGCAACCAACTGAATACCCTCTGCTCATTCCTCGATTCGCAAGACTACGGTAACGTGAGCCGCCGAGCGCCAAAACACGTTAACGCCATTTGCTCCGCTCAGAGGCCACCCTCACCATAGAACACTATGAAGGTGTCTTACACTTGGAGGTACCAAGGTTTTGCACTCTGGGCTCACGTTACCGCAGTTTCACAACTGTGTCACAAGCGAGAACTACGGTGGCCCTCAGGGATCATAAAAACGCAAAAGACTCACGTAGAGTGTTTGGTTTGTCCGTTCTGGGCTACTGTAGAAACATGGCGGTGCAACACTGCGGCCTCTGTGACGAGGACCCGCCCCCTATGTAGATATGAGAGATTAGATTTCTTCAGAAAGTTTTTAATTTTTTTTCTTCCTGCATCCATTCAAACGTCATTTGACGTTCCTGTGACGAGTTGGATGTGAGGAAGAACCACAGGCTGTTCCAGCTTGTTTTTCTAGTCTCCGCCTCTGGGTAGACTTCGCTTGTGTTGCAAATTCGCTACGTTCAGTGAAACTGGCATCACAAAATATGAGTGCAGAAGGATGTTATGTATGAGGATACATTTAAACGTGTTGTTGCTACAGCTAAAGAAATGCAGCGGAGAGAGGCAGAAGTTGGCATTGGCTGTGCGAGAGGATATGGCCGGCAGGGACCCTCCGGATGTCGGCAACTCGCGTGCAATGCATCCTGGTACATGTAGATACTGTTGGCTCGGCTCCACGAGCAGGAGAACTCCGCTTTCTCCGTCAATATAGCGCGGACTGATGCAATCTGTTGCTTCAATTGATTACATTTACTCTCAACACAGATTGGACATCCACATAAAAGGTGATGAATTTTCCTTTTAAGATTGAATAATTAATCTTGCGCTTACTTTTATACATAGTGCTCACTCAGTGGAAATGCAACTTTACCGCGACCTGAAATCTACAGTTCATCATACCCAGTGTATCACTTGCCTCCTGAAAGGCGTCCTCTCACTTTGCGTCGCCTCATCACTGGCTGTCCACCGGGAACAAAGTTGAGACTGGAGCTATGACTCAATACTTCCTGCAGTTGTGTGACCCTGTCCCATTTTTTCTCTACTGTTTTTTCTAATACAAACAGAGACACACGGCTCGAAATAGAAACCGCATGACAATACGTACACACATGATATGGACAATGAATATGCCTTTGTAGCATGAAGTAGCTTTGAACAGAGACGTCAAACGGAAGCTTCATATTTCATTCATCCAATATTATTTTTAGCACAGTCTCTGCTTCAGCGTGTCGATTGCTGTATTTGACTGAAGATATTCTCCTCCTGACGATGAACAATCTGCCGTGTTGTCCTGTCGAGCTTTGCTGCGTCTTTGGGAAGCTCATTCTCAACGTCCCAATTCAAAGTTTATGTTCCAGCCGTTCCTCACCGGAGTTGCTGTATGAAACATCGATTGTTTATCCCGACCACTGCTTGGTCACACAGGGCAGTGAGCACAGTGGAGGGCTTTATTGAAGGACTGGAGATGAACATTAGATTTACATCTGTTTTCTTATTACGCTGGACTTTACTCATGAATACAATGGAACAATCCACAGAGCTGCAGAGTATTGAGTTTTCAGCATTCGCTGTTTCATGCTCATATCAAAGAGTATAGACGTGAGACAAATGAAATGTTTAAACTATCCACGTGTTTAGGCTTTTATGCATTTAAAAACATATTTTAACATAAGATACACTCCATCAATACAACTCTACCCATTATCGTAATCATAGTAGGGAGATATTTCGTCTTACTTATGTCAGGTAGGGAGCCACTGCCCTACTCACACCTCTAGGAGCTCATGCTACACAGAGATATTGATGCCATTATGTAGCTACGTGATAAACACATCTATCGTTCCACGTCCGTGCATAGCGTTGGCCTCAATGGCGTGTGCAGCACAGTTAGAAGAAAGTGCCTTTCCCCGAGGGAGACATTTTCATCCCTCGCATCCTGTCAGAGCAGACGCTTCAGCTACACCGCGTTCAGGCCGTAGAGGGACTGTGATTGTGTTTCTGTTTCCTCAGATCCATAGAAAGTCCTTTGGGCGAGTTGAACCCAGTGAGGGGGAAGTGCCACCCGAGAGCCAGCTGGAGCTGAGAGTAGTGGCACACCTGAAGGACACGCTTCACTTCCAGGCCAGGCTGGAAGTGTCCATCCGGGATGGCCAAACGCACACTGTGCCTCTGGCTGCCACAGGCACTGGCACCACAATTGTCAGTGACAGACCTTTCGCTCCCAACCTTGACCTCGGCATCTACTTAAGGTAGAACGAAAGAGGACACGCTCAAATTTGTACTCAAAAACAAATGATTTGGTGATTTACAACTGAAAATGTAGCACTGACGGGATGCCTCACCTCCTTTGCTGTCTTCTGTGTGTCCCATAAGCCATGCGTCATGCCAGTACCACTTCAAGCTGACCAACCAGAGTCAGCGGACGCACCGGTTGTACTGGCGGACCGACGGCTTCCTGCCCTCAGCAAAAACCCGAAAAGGAAGCAGCTTAAATTCTCGACCCGTCCTGCCCCCCATCTCTGCTTCCAGAAAGAAGGGTATCTCGAGCCGTGGGGCTTTGCTCCCCTCCAGCGGGGAGAAGCCGGTGTTCAACCTCAGGCCTAGTCGTACAGAGCTCGCCCCGGGCGGCTCCGTTGACATGGTGCTGACGGGAACTTCAGACTCCCCCATGGTGAGACAGTTGGCTTGCAGGCCCAAAAGGGAATAAACCCAAGCTCTAAATTCCACAAGCACACTGTACATGTACTGTTCATGTGTTCTTTTCTTCACCAAGGTTGTACAGGAGCGCCTGGTGTGCCGTGGCATTGTGGGCGGCCAGGGCTGTAACGAGCTCATCATGACTGTCGATGTTAACTGTCGCTTTGCGGCTCCCATGCTCAGCTTTTCCTCCAGGCAGCTGAAATTCTACCTGGAGAAGGTTGGTCAAAATGTCATCTTTCCGAAATACCTTTATTCAAAACTATATTATTATATTAGTAATTAGTTCTGTAATGTAATCTATATGTCGATGGCCGAAGAGCAAAACCTCCTATCTGAAAAACTTGTTGTTTTCTTGCAGAATGCTATTTGTTGAGGATACCCAATACATAATCAAAATATAAAAAAAAGAAAAATATACCAAGTGCAGATAGGAGGTTATTCCCACTTTTCCTGGATCATTTTGCTGATAGGAGGTTTTGCACTTTGGCCATCGATATATTCCTGTAATGCATCCATATGTATATGTCTTACAGGTCCCAGGAAAGAGTCTAATGCCCCGATATGAGAAGGTCGTCTTGGAGAATGTGTCGTCTCTCTCTCTGTCCGTGGAGCTCTCTCTTGTAGAGCCGTTCTCCCTGTGTGAGGCCTCGGGAGCCCATAGCCCAGCTACCACTAAGGTACGCATCTCTTCCTTTTGGTTCACTTTTTGTTTTTCATTTCATATTCCAAGAGGAGAAACCTATGGATTTTGGCCTGGCACAACCATGAATTGAAATCTTAACTTGAATATTCTGTCGTCTGTCTGTGAAAATAACTAGGATATTATTAGGTTTTGCCTGAAATCTGTTTGTTTTTTAACTTAGATTGACTTTACTATAGATTTAAATTGGCTAGTTTTATATATTAAAAAATATGTGCCTCCTAAAACCTCACTTCAAAAAATCCCAACTATCCCTTTTAATGTGTAGTGAGCTTGTGAACCTTTCTGTGCATTTTTTAAAATCCATCCATCCATCCATCCATTATCCTCCGCTTATCCGGGGTCGGGTCGCGGTGGCAGCAGGCCTAGCAGGCCGACCCAGGCTTCCCTCTCACCCGCAACACGTTCCAGCTCGTTCTGGGGGATCCCGAGGCGTTCCCAGTCCAACTGGGAGATATAATCCCTCCAGCGTGTTCTGGGTCTTCCCCGGGGCCTCCTACCAGTTGGGCGTGCCTGGAAAACCTCTAACGGGAGGCGTCCAGGAGGCATCCTGATTAGATGCCCGAACCACCTCAGCTGACTCCTTTCGATACGAAGGAGTAGCGCCTCAACTCCAAGTTCCCTCCGGATGTCCGAGCTCCTTACCTTATCTCTAAGGCTGAGCCCGGCCACCCTATGGAGAAAACTCATTTCGGGCGCTTGTATCCGAGACCTCGTTCTTTCGGTCACGACCCAGAGTTCGTGACCATAGGTGAGGGTCGGAACGTAGACCGCCCAGTAAATTGAGAGCTTTGCCTTCCGGCTCAGCTCCTCTTCACCAATACGGTCCGGTGCAGCTTGTTTTACTGCTGCAGCCGCACCGATCCGCCGGTCGATCTCCCGCTCCATCTTACCCTCACTCGTGAACAAGACCCCGAGATACTTGAACTCCTTCGCTTGCGGCAGGCACTGTGTCCCCACCCGGAGGGAGCAATCCACCGGTTTATATGAATTTTTTAAAATGTCTCTTTTTAATAATTCCACCAACCTCTCCTTCTAATCTCTGTCTGTTTTCTACCTCAATCAAAACGTTGATGCTGCCAGAGCTTCTCACGTCTCAAGAACTGACTTTAAATGATCAAATGGAAAGTACAATTCAGCAAAAGAATTAGGAGGAGACATGTTGGTGCCAAGGGAAGAACATCAGACTGGTGGCCAGTGCCTTACTGGCCAATGGCCACCAGGCACAATGAGAACAGACAGACCCTTGAGAAAGGTGCCCGTTGGCTCCAGCTGTGCTCAGACCAGACAATTTTGAGGCATCATCGAGATGCTAATTTAGTATTTCAGCTCCTGATTCATATTTTACAATGGCTGTTGTTTATTGCGTAGCTGTAATTTGATTTGCATTGAGTGACTACCACTGCAGTCCAGGACTGACCTGAAACCTGTGGTGAGTGAGTCGTGTGAGAAGTGCGAATGAGTGTGTTCATGGATATCGTTTTGAGCATCAACAGTCAACATCAATGCTAATGACTGATTGATACGTTTGTGTTTGAAAGCGTCAGAACCGTGATAGAAGTTCACATCATACATTCCCAGATTACCCGCGTTTTCATTTTATCACAGCTCTAACTTCCTTTCTGAGAGTTGATTTAAATATGGGATTTGGAATCCATATTAAAATGTTTTTCAAGCCCGTGGAAGGTTCCTGAATTAAGCTAAAGAGTAGCGGGATGTTATTATAAGCCCGGGTCCCATGGCAGGATAACAATAAATGTTCCATTAAGCTGTGTTGAAGTGTCTTAAAAGGGTTGTCAACTTATGCTTTGGGAGTGATCCAATAGAAACAAGTTAAATGTAATGAATTTCCATCAAGCATGGAAGACCAGGTTCTCAAACTATGAAGAAAGTTGAACTCTGTGATCCTAACTATTGCAAAGTCAGCGTGTTTCCTTCAATACCTTTTATGTTTTATATTTTAACTACCGTATGTCTTTTCCCAGTCCATGGTTTTAGGTGACGGGAGGCAGGCTGAGTTGTGGGTGTGCTTCAATCCAACTAACTGTCAGGATCGGGTGTCACGAGTCGTGGAGGAGGTAACAGTCTTGTAAAATTCCTTACGTAATGCTTTGCTTTTTCATCTGGATCATATTGGGACCTTCATAGCACAGTATATTTTAATGCAGATGGCAGTGGTTTCCAACATGAGTTTTAGGACCCCCATTGGGTTCTCAAGAGCATCTACGGAATAATATACACAACATTAAGTTCATTTCTCTAAATGTAGCTTTTCTCTATCAAAAACTGGATATTTTCACCTGCAAATGAAATAATCGGAGGCCAATTGATTCGGGGTCATGAGTAGTACTGCTTCATTCAAGAGGTCACAAGCCCAGTGGTGCAACTTAACTACTTTTACTTGTTCTTTACTTGAGTATTTCCCTTTATGCCGTTTTATACTTCTGCTCCACGACCTCAAGTATTGTACTGTATTGTATTGTTTTCAACAGGCTCTGAATACTTCTTCCACCACTGCACAAGCCAAAAAAATATTGGGAACCACTTGCATGGAGTGAAAACAACCCGTTTGTTTACTTCCACCTTTTGACATATTTACCTGAAATAACAAATCTTTTTGACAAATACATTTCCTTCCTTGACATATTGTTTTCCCAGGTCCTTGAGATCCACTACCAGGGACACCCACAGCGAGACACGGTGGAGCTGCACGCTGAGGTCCACTTCCCCAACCTCCACTTCTCCACCACCACGGTGGACTTTGGCTGCGTGCTCAACTGCACGGGCACTCGGAGAGAAATCTCCATCACCAACTGCTCCACGCTGCCGCTGTCCTACCACTGGGTCTTCCTGGGTGACCAGGAACACGGTGCCATCAGGTATGTTTAACACTGAGAAGGTACACACACTCTTGTATCAGTTAACATTCATGCCATGTGTCTACGGAACATGCAGCCTTTTTAATGTTACTTTGATCGAACTAAAGGAAGCACCCTGGATCAGTGAGACCTTTTCTTTGTTTAGAACAAAGCAGTGTTTAGAACTGTAGTATCCTGAATTGACAAGAGCAGACTCCCATCCACATATTGAAACTGTCCAATGGGATGAGTTAGTACAGGAGTTATACATTTAACCCTCTGCATGAAAGCCAAACTCCACTATAAATTATCTGGGGAAGACAAATCTACTGATTGTGTACTTAACGTTACATTGTGCCTCTCTCAAGCCTTCACACTGTGACTACTATAGCAGTCTGTCTGTCCATGGCCTTGAACCAACTAACTAGAGCGCTACATTAATTATCACCCTCCACCATCTTTTCCCCCTCTTTCATCTATTGCTACTTTTTGCTCCCCTCATCTCAGGCTTTTACATTACCTATTTATCTTCCTCTTTTTCTTCTTTCCTGTCTCTGCTGCCTGTGCTTCTGCTCGCTAGCAAATCCTTATCATCCGTCTCTTCTCTTTCCTCACCTTCTCCGTCTTGGATCGTGACCATCTAACAAGATTAGACTGCAACCAATAGTGAAGAATGTATAATAAACCAAAGAAGACTGGAACTGAAATACACAAAGAAAGGATAAAACACTGAAGGTGAATAGATACTCAAACAAAATATAGAGACACGGAGCCTCGTGGTGTAAACACAGCGCCACCTCTGACCGTGACATAAGTGGAAACACGCAACCGTCTGATCTGGAGAGTAAATGTACTCAGTTACTCTCCACCACTGGGAATAAGGCAGGGAACTCCTCTTGCATGAATTTACTAAATGACACATGTCTTGGAAAAAAAGCTCATTTGCATGGGAGACGAGTGAAACCGGCCATCCTTGCGGATGCGTTTGTAGTTGTCAACGGGAAACCGTAAAAGTGATGAAACCAAAAATATCTGCCGTCAGCTGTTTGACGCACACACGCACGCACGCACGCACGCACGCACACACACACACACTATGGCAATGACGTGGTTGGTGTTTGGTGATTTAATATAGAACGTGAGATGGCTTCACTCACTAAATCTCTTTCATTCTCTTCCATGTTTATTCAGCTCTATCCTGACCTGTTTCCTACATATTAAAATTCCTCTTAATTCCAGAAGACTCTTTTTAGTTAACTTGATGGATGCACCCAGTCTGATCCCACAGGGAAGGGGAGAGTAGAACAGAGAGAGACAATGAGACTTAGAGTTCTTTGGGGTGTGGGTGCTAAAGATTGTTCTTCTCCACTTGGGCCTCACAATATATGTTAATGATATATTGGATATACAATGGATGCTTATATAACGTGCTGTTGTTCTAGTACATGTGTTACCCTGCGACCTCATGGACATCTTGGGGCTTTCACCTCCACATATGTTTCTTGCCTCTTCTCATATCTCTTCTCATTATTGCCATTGATTTCCCCAATGTTTCATTTATCGCAACATGGGGGAAAATAAATACCCACTTCAGGGATGTTTTATTATCCTCTCGCCCTCGTAGAGAGACAGAGAAACTGGAGGCAGAGAGGGAGCCGACAAATCCAGAAAATGAGGCCAAAGAAGAAGGGTGGAGGTGCTCCAGAAGGCCTTCTCCAGCCTGGTCAGCTCCTCTCAGCCCCGTGCTCGGTGCAGATGAACCGAGCAGCGCTCAGGGCTCTGTGGGTGTGGAAGAGGTACGCAAACGCTTGCATGGAAAGAAAAGATTTCAAGTTGGTCAGGGGATGACTTGCCCACTAGCCTGCAGCTGGTGGGCAAGTCATCCTGTTTGTTTGCTGCAATGCTGTGGAGGAAGAAAATATGCACACGCACACACACATATTTTAATTATAAACCTCATTGTGGAGATCCCATAGACCATTCCACAGTTGTAAACTTAAACATCCCAAATGTGGCCCAGTTTATTTCCTGTTGCAGTGTATGTGGATGACATTAGCTGGCAGGAAGTAAACATGGAGCCACGCTGCTGCCTAGCAATGCAATTATGTTGAAATGCTCTATAGATTGTAAAAAATAACATTATTGTCGCACCAACAACGGATAAACAAAATCATTTAGTATGTATCGATTAAGTGATTAATCAACTAATTGTGTTTGCACTCAACTCAATAGCACACACCACTAGTGCAAACTCTAAATGAGAAATATTCTGAAATACCAGAGCCTAAAGCAATAATTCAACATATATTTTCTGGAGTGGGACCCAAACGAGGGACACACACCAAAGTAGTGTTGGTAAGAAGGAGTTTGTATTGCAAAGGGGATGAGGATGAGGATGAGGATGAGGATGAGGATGGGGATGGGGATGAGGATGAGGATGAGGATGAGGATGAGGATGGGGATGAGGATGAGGATGAGGATGAGGATGAGGATGAGGATGGGGATGAGGATGAGGATGGGGATGGGGATGAGGATGAGGATGAGGATGAGGATGGGGATGAGGATGAGGATGAGGATGAGGATGAGGATGGGGATGAGGATGAGGATGAGGATGGGGATGAGGATGAGGATGAGGATGGGGATGGGGATGAGGATGAGGATGAGGATGAGGATGAGGATGGGGATGAGGATGAGGATGAGGATGAGGATGAGGATGGGGATGAGGATGAGGATGGGGATGGGGATGAGGATGAGGATGAGGATGAGGATGGGGATGAGGATGAGGATGAGGATGAGGATGGGGATGAGGATGAGGATGGGGATGAGGATGGGGATGAGGATGAGGATGAGGATGGGGATGAGGATGAGGATGAGGATGGGGATGGGGATGAGGATGGGGATGAGGATGAGGATGAGGATGAGGATGGCGGGTGGACATCCAGGAGCTCAGAGAGAATAACGTCAGAAACACCAGGAAGCAAAATCACTGGAGTGAATAATGCGGTGGGAACAACAATCTGGAGCGTGGTGAATGAAGAGGTGGAGAGGATGTACTGCAGGTCCATGATCTGATGGGAGGTGGGGGTGTGGATGGGACAGGGGACAGGGCAGGGGGAGTTAGGGGGAGTACTAACAAGAGCAGGGAAGAGAAAACGCATGTCTCAAAATGCCCAACTATCCCTTTAATATGAGAGTACAATAACAGCAGAATCAGTAAACAGGGAGAATTCACCTGGTAAGTTCCACCTGTTTGTGCCTCTAGGTGTTTGATATCCTGCCCATACACGGTCATCTGCAACCCGGGACGCGGCAGCGGGTCATGTTCTCTTTCTACGGCCACCAACATGTCAGCAGAGAGGTGGTCGCACAGTGCCGCGTAGAGGGGGGGCCGACGTACGAGATGCAACTCCGAGGAGAAGCATCGGTACTCAGCTTCAGCCTCGACTCCACGCGTACTGACTTTGGTCTGCAGGTCTGTAAACACAGCCCCTTCACCCAGACTTCATCTGCTCACATCTTTAACAGGCTGTCAATCAAAAAGTTATGTTTCAGTAGATGTTAGTAGGATACACATTATATAAAGACATCATATATACTGTTGAGGGTGGAATCCAAGGTTGTTGTTTTTTATTTTTTATCCACCACAAAAACTGGTGAGAGGGAATCAAATTAACTTTGAACATCACTGCATAGTTTTTCACACTTTGTTCTTTTGCGCCTCCGCTCCCTTTTTAAGTATGCAAGCCATCCGGACCAGTTATCATTGATATTCAAAACAAGGCCGTATTGATTTATGATTTAGTTGAAATGAGCGATTCAGCAGAACATTTCTCTGTTCAGCACTATTCTCTCTCTTTTCTTTTCTCTCTCTCTCGCTCTCTCTCTCTCTCTTTTCTTTTCTCTCTATCTCTCTCTCTCTCTCTCTCTCTGTCTCTCTCTCTCTCTCTTGCTGTCTCTCTCTCTGTCTCTCTCTCTCTCTCTCTCTTGCTGTCTCTCTCTCTGTCTCTCTCTCTCTTGCTGTCTCTCTCTCTCTCTCTCTCTCTCTCTTTGAACAGTTTGTTTTTGTCACACTTTTCTTGTTTGTCTCTCTCTCTCTCTCTCTCCGTCCCTTCCTTACTCTTACCTTTAATACCCAAACAGAAGTTCCATTCTGCTCATATCACAGTAACAACTAATACAGTAACGGCGTATCTTCTTTATTATATTTGAATGACAGTTATTACCATAAACCAAGAGGTTTAAACGGAGGCCAACATCATGCATGCTCTTTTCTAGATCCCATTACTGTACTGTATCATGGTTACAGAGCACCCACTCCACCAAAGAGACACCAGGTGGAGTGGTTTTACTAAAACCTTTTGTTTGCCACAAAAAACTCACTCACATTATCTCCAATGAAAATCAAGGCACTGACAGTTAACAATGCAGTGTTTCATCTCCCCTCTTCTCTTTTCTCCAGCTGTTTGATCACGAAGGGGAAGCTGAGGTGACCCTGAGGAATACTGGCAAGATGGGCTTCGCCTTTAGCATCCTACACCCTCAAAAGGAGGATGAGGAGGCAGGGGGAGAGAGGAAGGCCCTGGATGAGGAGCAAAATGAGAAAGGACAGGAAGTCGTCCCAGGCCGGCCCACGGCCATCCCTGCTATGGTGAGGTCATCTTGGGACTCTCTCAGATGTGGGAGGGACATTTATTATGCATAGGGTTTAGTTTTTTTAACCATATTTTGTGTGTGTGTTTTTTTTCTTTTGTGTGTGTGTGTCAGGGTTACATTGATCCCGGTGCAGAGCAATGCCTGCGTGTGCTCTACCTCCCAGGCCTCCCCGAGGTGTTTGAGAAGGAGCTTCAGCTGCAGGTGGCTTTCCTCCCACCGCAGGTCATCACGCTGACTGGAGAGGGAGTGTTCCCAAGGATCAGCCTGAACTTGCCACAAAACCTGCGTATGCATAGCCATGCTCCCATAACACACACACTTAACCCCAAAATGCCCAAATGTAATAGGATAAAGTGATGAAGTGATGACATTTTGGACAGACATGCTGCAACATGACGGGTTGGCGGAGGCATACACACACTGCGCAGCGGTAACTCTCGTTGTATTAGCAATCTTTGGTCTGTGTGCGAACAAACACTGACACACATGTAACTCTTATCTGCACTGATGTGGCGCCGTGATTCCCTGCAGCAGAGGAGTGTTACAGCGATGTGGTGCAGCAGGCCAGAACAGCTGTGGAGGGAGAGGAGCTCATGAATGGGAACTGCCACCGGTGGAGGAGCAACAACTAAGGCCAACCGCACCCTTACAGTCAGTGACTAAGATAACGAAAAAAATAGATTTCATGCAACGTTACTTCCAGTACTGTCTTCCAAAATTGGTGTCATGTAGGTTTCTAGTCAGCACAAAGTATGTGGTGTAGTGAAAACTACATGGCTTTGTTCACAGCAGGAAGAATAAGTGACTCTAGATGGACTAAAACCAATTCAACACAACATTGAATAACATTACACTAAATGTATGTTATGTTAATGTTGTTTCCTGTTTAAAATTATTAATGAATATGTGTTCAGAAACTGTATGAAGTGTATAGTGCATGCCCAAAAATATATTTTCTGTCCATAAGGGTATGGCAGTAGCACTACATCTCTGCTCTTATAACCAACCTGCTCCACAGGGTTTCCCCTGCTTCTTATCAGCATTGATTTTCCAGGGAGTCGACAAAAGCCACTGAATTCCAATGGAAATTGCTATTTTCTGCTCATCCCCTCAGTATTTATTCATGGTTTGGTGTGTTGCCCCAACGACTCCCTGACATTTCCTCGTGACTGACTCGTTTCCTTTGCTGATAAGGATAGGACAGGTAAGGACTGTGACTCCTTAGCATAAACTTACAAAGTGGCCACAATACCACCTTCTCCACAGAAAAGCCCTGAGCTCAGTGACTTTCTCTTGCTCGGCCTCTCGAGAACCCCTCATCCAAACAACTTCACTCCACATTGTGCTCCCCTGGGTCCTCCTGAGCGTCACACTGCCGTCATTCAGGTGTAATGCCAGAGTGTTCGTCATTTGGGTGCAGAAGCTCACACGAACATCGACGGAGATCCTACAAATGAATTTGTTTTGGTTGAAATACCTCAGATCTACAGCCGTTTTTATCATAGAATACCTTCCTTGTTACTTAATACATCCATCCATTTTTTTCCATTATCCGAACCGCTTATCCTTTTTAGGGTCGCGGGGCGCTGGAGCCGATCCCAGCTGACATTGGGTGAAGGCAGGGTCCACCTGGACAGGTCTTCAGTTCATCTCACGGCACACATAGAGACACACAACCATTCAGGCCCACGGACAATTTAGAGTCCAATTAACCTGAACTGCATGTCTCTGGGAGGACCGGGACCCCAGAGTGGGACCCCAGAGCGGGCCCTCTTGCTGTGAGGTGACAGTGCTAGCCACTACACCACCGTGCAGCCTTAACTACTTATTACAAAAAGCTGCAATCATTTTTTGACGAGTCAAAGCAGAAGGATTTCTGGAGGTACATTTTGTCAAGTCAGTCAAATCTGATTTATTTATATCGCCCCACATCTTTCTTTTATTTAAATGCCTTTTAAAAGCTCAGGCTACCATGTCCAGCAGTAAGCTATTCATTTTTCAAATCGAAAACATATAATCCCAAATATGAATAGTGAATGCGAGAAATATTTTTTTCTGCAATGGGTTGCACGAAGAGAGCAACCACTTCTGTTTGTGGAGCTAAACGTAGAACTTTGATCCGCTGTTGTTCGTAAGAACCTGAATCAAAGCAGGACGTAAAGTCTCTCCTCTTCCTGGATACCAAGACGGCAACGAGAAGAAGCCGAGCCAACCAGGACTTGTTGCAGGGCAAATAGTTGTCGGGCTCGTTGTGAGCGGGCCTTATTGGTAACGTCGTTAGCCTCGGGGATGTGTGTGCAGAGTGTGTACAGCCCAGTTGATGGCCTGGGCTGGCCTCCATGAAAGACTCTCACACAGCGTCTAAAGCTGAAGTAGTACTGGCACTGGAGTTCTGACTCGTCACAAAGTGAAGTTTGAATATTATTTGTGAAAATTCCTTGAAGGAAATCTCCTGAAGGGAGTTTGGACCTGACAGATTCTCAGATATCTTCAGCTGCCATCATAACATGTGCTTTCTGTTAGGAGCTCCACACTGCTCGTAAGGCACCTTGAATCTTTGTGTTCTCCGATGAGACTGTGCTGTGTTTAATGTAGCCTTCCTTCTGTCTCCCTCTCCCTTCTCTCTTTCGCCCGCTGCCTCTAGTATGAAGAGCGGCTTCACGCGGAGATCGAGAGGACGTTGGTCAAACGGAATGCTCTCGCTGTGACCGGCAGCCTGCTGGAGAGCACACACTCACAAGGGTCCTCCAGAAAGTGGCACAAACTTAGCCAGTATGTTAAACACACACACACACACACACAGACAGACACACACACACACAGACAGACACACACACACACAGACACACACACACACACACACACACACACACACACACACATAGACACACACACACGCAGACAGACACACACACACACACACACACACACACACACACACGCAGACAGACACACACACACACACACACGCACACACGCACACACACACACACACACACACACACTCTTTGGGTGAACAGATGGCCCATTCACTGGTCTGAAAGAAGAACTGTGTTGGGGAATTCAAAGAGTTTGTGTTAATGAATAATATATTTTTTGTGTTCTATGGTAATTGATGCATGTCATGGTGTGCATGGTGTTTTCACTCATGCCATACCACCCATGGTCCCTTGTTTATCTTCATATGACGTATAAAATAATCAAGTTGATGTTAAAGGCAAAGAACTGTGTTTCAGTAAATTCAAAAGAATCTGGTCAGTTTTAAAATGATTATTTGCTTGGAAATATAAATTTCAATGACATATGACATTTTGTTGAACGATAACGTTTCATGATCACGACAACTTGAAACATTTGAACAGTTGCCGAGCCCAGTAAACTAATTTGTGACAGGGATGTTGCTCGTTCTTTGTATTGCTCTTTCCTTCCCCGTGTACTTCTCCTCACTCCCCCAGGTTCCTGCTCCCAGAGTATGTTTTGGACTTTGGTTACGTCATTCCAGACAAAGTCCTCAGTCACACTGTGAATGTGGCCAACACTGGGTCAGTGGCTGTGTCCTTCCACGCCAACGGCAAACCTCTAGCTGGAACAGGTAACATCATTCACAAACTTCAGACACCAGAACAACTTGGGTGTGATGATACATATGGCATTCATAAATCGGCAGTGATTGAGCTTCATAAGTTACACGGGAAAGTAGAAAGGCCGTCAGAGGCCGCAGCCCTCCTCCAAGGCTGTTTCCGTAAGTGAAAAATAATCCATAGATCCGCCACGGGATTGAGATCCGCTCCAAAACTTCTCTCGTCTCTCAGCGGAGTGAGGCCGAGTCACATAGATAATTCTTGTGTTTTGGTCTAAATCTGTGACTCTCAACCCATTCATCTGAATAGAACACATGGAGATAAAAAAAAATGAGCTGTGGAATAAATGTGGCATTAGGAAATAAAAGTCTTCTGAAGTAAATAAATGGTAAATTATAAAATAAAAGTTTTCTGAAAAAATAAAAGTCACCTTTGGAGACTGCCCTTTTTAAAAATACGAACATATTTATTTAAACAATATTAACAAATTTATATATTTATATGTATTTATATTCTTACTGCCTTTATTTCAGGATTTATTTCATTGACATACTATATTTATTCATTTCATAGGAATATTATTTTATTTATTTATGTATGTATTTATTTAATATTGATTGAAATGGCATTCCATAATTAATAATGCTTTTGAGGTACTGGTGGGAACCAGACTACCTGTTTATATGCAGTGTTTACATTAAGCTACATGAACCACCTCCTGGATCCAGCTTCATGTTTAACAGACGGACATGACAGTGGTATTCATCTGCTCTTCCAACTCGCTGCAAGACAGTGAACAAGTGGATTTCCCAAATGTTTTAATGAAGCAGGAGAGACACGTTTGCAGATTTATAATTGTGCTGATAAAACCTAAAGTGAGATCTTAAAGTAATATGGATAAATGATGAAATTGAATTGATGGATTGTCTCAAAGGGACTGCTGCATCATCAATGGGGTAATAATCTGTCTTCTGATGTTAATCACTCTGTTTTCAACAGACTGTTTTATTTTCTATGTCTTCATTTTGCCTTTTTGAAATGAATAATACTTTGAGTGTTTTGTTGCCTCTTCAAAGGATTCAGTACAGACATGGAGAGAGTGAAGAACATGCCCTGTGGAGTGACACATTTCTTCACAGTTAAATTTGACCCCCAGAGAGCCAACCTGAAGATGGGGGCCACAAGTGTTATCATGCCAATAAAGGTACACGTGGGCGTATTTCTGATTCAGCGTAACATTTCAACATAATTGGCTCATCGTCAGCCTCGTTGATCAGTCGCATCGTGACCTCGTCTCTAAGTTGTCTTTGATTGGCTTTCCAGGTCGTAGACGGCCCGATGGTCCAGGTGCGGCTGTGTGCGGTGGTGACCGTGCCGGCCGTCACCGTTTCCACGGATGCGCTGCAGTTTGACACTGTGCCGTGTGGCATGTGTCAGGTGATACGCTGTCATGTGGCCCTACTGAGGTCGCCTGTTACCTTCTATGACTGAAGGAAAATGCTGCGTCGGAAGTTTGGATAATCTCTGACTCTGATTTGACTAAAATCGGATAATTACACAAATTTAGATAAAATCTTCTTTGACTGCCGTTTATATTTCAATCTGTGTCATCAACATGCAAAAGTAGGATAACAGGAAGCACACATTCTGTATACAGCTTCACACTGCTGGGTGTGTGCATGGCACGCTAATGAGGGGCACTGATTAGAGACCAGTATGCTGCCTCACTGTGGGGCCATCTCGCAGTCAGACCGGGTCAAGGTCATTATTTCCAAGGATTTCTCTCACTAAGCTCACACACTTGAACTGCTTAAACTTGGCTGTGGCTTTACGTCTTTGAATAAGTCAAAGCATTGGGATGAGGGGTTTTATGCTGAAGCAGCATGAACACTGTGTATTTACTGAATATCAATTCATTCTGTTGTGGCCAAAACTGCCATGAGAATGCACTCAGGTTGTTGTTGTTTGTTGTTCCCTATCAGATGAGGACAATACAGCTGTTTAATCCTGAGTCCGTGCCGTGCTACTGGAGCATGGCTGAGAAGAGGATGCCTCTCAAAAAGGTATAACAGCTGTCATTTCATAGACGTCTCATTTCACGTTTCCCTCTCATTTTGTTATTTGATCTCCAGGAAACAAAAAAACAACTGCCTCTCCATCTGCCATCTTTAGCTTTTGGAAAAATAAGTGTTTGGAATGCAAACACAGACATAACTGCATTCGGTGCTCTTGCTCCCTGCCAGAGTAAACGGGACTCGCAGAAGTCACCGCCGCCTCCCGTGGTGTTTAAGATGATCCCCAGCTCTGGCATGCTGTCCCCTGGGGATCAATGTCCAGATAAAGTTCAGCCCTGCTGAGGGGGTAAAGAGCTTAATTGACTTCAGAGATTGGCACAATATCATGGCATTGCATGGATTGGTGACCGACTGTACGTGTCCCTGCAGCATCCGTACATCAGGCAGCTACTGGTCCGCGTGGCTGAGAGCAGCCAGCAGGTGTTCATTACAGCCCAGGGGCGGGGGGAGGAGCCACACCTGGAGTTTGGCCAGTCGATGCTGGAGCTGAGGCCGTGCCTGCCTGTTGACACCGAGGTTGAGGCTGAGGTCACCGTCAAAAACCCCTGCTCTTTCCCCGTTGAGTTCTACTCCCTGGAATTCGACACACAGTATCTGGAGGAAGAAAAGGTACCATGTTTAGTCTCGTGTTTTTCCCTAATCTTTCCAACCCCTCTTTGCCTCTTGGAGATGTCCTCTTTTATCTTATTTCCTCACAACTTTTCATTTGTTCCTTTCTGTGTTTTCTTCCGGTCCTGGTTTCCTTCTCCCTCCCCTCTTTCCCACTACTTCCTCCCATGTAGATGCTGCGTCTGATGCAGGGTTATGACGAGAACAACATGTTACTGCTGCCTCCCAGAGCCCCTGGAGAAAGTCTACCCACTGAACTGCTCCACTACTACCAGGAGCACTGCTCCCAGCTGAAAGATGATGGTAGCTTCAGGCGCGCATGATCGTCAAGCACTGAAATCATATACCGTCAGGTATCTGCATATACTGTGTGCATACCTGTTTTAATCCAACCTACCTGTGTGCAGCAGAGCTGAAGGAAGCCACGACGGGTGACACATACGAGGAAGGAGAGAGGTCCAGACAAAATGACGCCCACTCGCCAGACAGCAAAGTGGAAGAAATGCACACTTCAAGTGTGAAGCCAGCTGAATTACGTGAGTGCAACGATTTTAGACACAGAACCTGAAAGTAGTATGAGGGGAGTGTGTTTTAGTAGTGCTTGTTCTTTCAGTCGTTTCTGAGATGACCAAAGAGGGAAGTCTTGGGGGACTGGGGCAGCTGGAGATGACCCCCGTCTCTTTGGTAAATGAAGGTGAAAGTAAATGTACGCATCTGCTTTCAGCTCAGACCACAGGACCAGCACCCGCAGCAGATCTAGAAGCCTCAGAATCAGATCCACATTCAGCTCCAGCTTCACGTGACACTTTGGAAGTTCCTTCAAAACCCAGTGAGGGCTTCAGTGGAAACGAGCCCACGGCTCCTCGGGAGACTGAACACACTCTCTTCTCCCTCTGCTGGGTACATTTTATCATCCTCTGCTCATCTGCTGTTTTATTAGTGTTATGTCTAACCATTGTAATCCAGCTTTGTGAATTGAGGGTATGAACCTACTTGATCCATCTTTATCTAGTCTATCTATAATGAAATACAATGTAACAATTGAATATAATAAACCAATTGCTTGGGTGTGGTTTGGCCTCAGGGAGGAGATGTGACCACACTCAGCCATCTCTTGCCTGAACAGCTACTGGTTGATATCCTGGCAGAAAGATTTCAGGTAAGTTTACACACTGTTAGTTATGCACTTGGTAACAAGACCGTGTTACCCGTGAGTTTCCCCCAGCACAAAGACACTCTGTAGGCGGGATAGCGTTTCACAATGTCCTTTATTTGGTTGCTCTCGACTGCTCGCTCAGGCAGTTCGTATCTCTGCTCTCTTCCCCTCCCTCAGTCCCTACTGGGGTTTATCTAGGGGAGCAACCCCAATCAGCCAAACCCAGACCAGCTGAGGCTAATTAAACCTCTTCCGGCCCCGTTCCCTGAACCACTCCCACACTCCGTCCCCTCTGCAGCTGAGCCCAACCACGCCCCTGCCACCACAGCAGTTTCTTGTAATAATATATTGTGAGTCACATTACAAAAATATATCAGATATGTATTATGTGTAATACTTAACAGGTGTTTCACCTAAGGGTCTTTTGTGTCTTCTCCTTTTTGTTTTCCTTTGTCTTGTCATTGCCATGGCGTCGTGATCGCAGCTAAACGACTGTCACCGTGGCATCGTGATCGGCGGCCTGGAGTCTGTGTACGCTCAGTCAGCAGCCAGCACGCTGCAGATTGTTCTCAAGGCCCTTAATAACCGCAAACACATCTTTGTCGTCAACCTGTCTGATTCCTACGCTGCCCTGAAGGCACGGGAGAAAGCACAGACAGAAGCCCAGGGTAAGAACAACTGCACCAGCAAATACATACATTCTTATACAGAGGACATGAATCATCAAAGTTATTGTATTTTCATGTCTATTCAGTAGGTTTTATGGCACTGTAAAGTATGTGGAGCTGTGTGTGTGTGTGTCCTTCAGAGGCTCTGCAGAAAGAGAAGGCTGAGAGGGATGATGAGTGGCTGCAGGAGCTGGATGAAGAGGAGGATGACACTCTGCCAGAGGAGGAGCAGGAGCGTCTGAGAAAGAGGCGCAGACAGAAGGACCTCAGGTACTGACTGGGAAATGGCCCAACACATCTTAACCTAAAACTTATTTTTTCTTCGGAGGTTTTGCTTGTACCAGTGTTTCTAATCGGATTCATCACTCTCTCTTAACTGGACAAACTCCTCATACTTTCGTCATCTTCACATTTCAAATGATTTTGAAAGCAACCCTGATGCAGAAGGAACAACATGGCCAACAAAAAGAGATGGATCAAAGAAACGATAGTTATGTAGGAATAAACTACACAGGAAACTTTAAGTAAAGATATGATAAAATAGATATCAGATGTGTCCGCATACCTGAATGAAAACCTCATTCAACCCTCCACTTTTTCATTTTGTGTGCATGACTGTAACTAGTTTTTTAGTTCAAACTGTTGTAGACGCAGCTTTCACCAAAAAGTGGTAATATTTTAAACCCCAAAAAATTCAACTAAAAAGGTGTGTGTGTGCGTGCGTGCGTGCGTGCGTGCGTGCGTGCGTGCGTGCGTGCGTGCGTGCGTGCGTGCGTGTGTGTGTCTGTGTGTGTCAGGGAGCTGGAGCAGAAACAAAAGAGGCTCCAGGAGGAGATGAAACGGTTGATGGAAGAAAAGATGAAGAAGATGAGCGAACTGGCTGCTAAGAAAGATACTGAAGACGTGTCGAGGAAGAAGAGCTTGCTGGAGGGGAAGCCGGTCTGTATATGTATTCCACACCAACACTCCTTAATGAATCAAATCTTGAATAATAATAATAATAAGTTGTCTGTTTCCTCTGCAGTCAGCCGATGCATTGAATGTGCTGCGGATGACTTCCTGTGACGACAGCAAAGAGTCACTCGACGCCAGAGAGCAGCCTCATTTAAATAAAGGTGCGCGCAAGGGCAAATAATTCAGCTTCTATTTAATGCTGGACACTTGACACCAGGACATCTTGAATAATTTGCAGCAGATATTAGTATATAGACCGTGATCTGATTGGTTAGTTGCTGACATGTGCTCCTCTTTGCCGCTACAGTGCATCATAGCAAAGAGGCTGATGATTTACTAAAGCAGACGGAAGAAAGCAAAGCTGTACATGCAGAGTCTCCTCAAGCCTCAGACCAGCTGGAGAGAGGAAAGGTAGCTGCTCAGCAAAGGCATCCAACCCCACACTACAAATACACCGTATGGTATTATAGAATATTATATAGAACATAATCTTTAGTTTGAGTCCCGCAACACAGAGCATAATTCTTCTCAATTTACGGTACCATACCATTGTGTACCAGTACAGAAGGTACTGATACTTACATGTATTACAAGGAAACACTACGGGTAATTAGGGATGGATAACAATGTGAGATTTTATATTTTTTTGGTAATTTATAATTAACTGGGAGAGACTTTGGTATTAACTACTGGCTACTTTTTTTTTTTAAATATTACTGGATAGAGTATGATCTACTGAGCAACACAACTGGAACATGTTGGGGAAGATGGAGTAATGAGTTCTGTAGCACTTTATTAATCTGCTGTGAATCATTTTTTAAATTCCCAACACTACTTGATATGCTGACGACGATAGGTTAAATAACAACTGGGTACATTTGTGTTTTTACTGTGGAACAAACCGAAGTCCAGGGAAAAAGAGTGCTGTCGGGAACTTATTGGAGAATGATAGCCGATATGCTTGCTACCGTTTATGTTGCAAAGTAGGTGTAATTACTGTTTGGAGTACAACATTGTATTTATAGGACTTAAGAAGCCTGAGGTGTTGTTGGGAAGCTGTTGTCCATTGTTGTCATAGAGTACAGGAAGTAGAACACTTTCCATGCTGAGATTCTACAATAAATCCTGCTGGACTGAGAACTAGGAGTGGCAATCAGTTGTAGAAGATGATGGATTTCACATCCTGTCGCAGTGCAACTGTCATGAGCAGTAAAGGATACAGACATGCAGTTGTTGAAAAACTTCAAAAGTCACTGCAAAAACATGTAAATATGGAATGCCCTGCCATGGGTCATGTCATAACTTTCAGCACATCTCTTCAAACATGCATCCAGGACTGTACAGACTTAATGCCACAATCCCAGCCATGCAAACAGCTCCGTAGCGTCCCTCAACAACAGCTGCCCGTCTCTCGCTTCACCAGCAGACGTTGACCGTAGACACCACCATGTTTTAGTGGAGCTCTTTTAAGTTCCTTACATCTTCTTCTCTTGTCCCTACAGGTATTAAAAAATGTAATCGTTATCAATGTTTGTCTTCAATCTCACTATGGAACCATCTACAACAGGAATTATAGATATCCAATCATAACTGACTTGAAGTATGCTTGTGATCGGTCTCAAGAGTATAGAAACTGTGGAGATGAAGAGGCTGAGAGAGGAAAAAGAGCTGAAGAAAAGCAAAAAGGGAGGAGAGAGAGATAATAAAGAAGCACCGGGGAAGAGGGGCCCGTCTGGTGGGAAGGAGGTCTGTACACGCACCACCTTCACCTGACAACAAACACGTGCACCGCAAGATATTTTATTTCATTTCTTTCTCCAGTCAACAGCTGCACAGGATGTTGGTTCGACGTCTTTCTATAACCACCCAAAAGAGCAACATCATTTAAATGAACATGCCAGCAGACGTAAGGACTCCCAACACGACTGAATGCAGGACACAGAAGCTTTCAGCATATACGATAAGAAAAGTTGATACACTCTGTTTAACTGTTTAGCCACCAGTCTGTAGTCCTTGGGTGTTAGATATGTTGGTAGGATGAAGGTTAAGCTCACTACTTACTTACACGGCTCACAGTTTTATTAACAGACCTTTTTTTTTTAAGTCCATGGGGCTCTCCAAACCCAAGATGACATTATCGAATGAATTGTTAGGGCTCGAAGAAAGATACACCTAAAAAATAAATAAATTAAAAAACTCACACACTAAGCTAAGGAATCTATGTCATTCCGATTATGAAAACTAACAACATAGAGCCCATACCATTTACAAGATAAAAGTCATGATCAAAAAAGGATTGAGTATTATTGGATGTATCATTATTGGACCCTCTTTGTGAATACAGTGCATCAAAGCAAAGAGGCGGATCATTCACAGAAGAAGACAGAAGACGCCAAGGGATTACAAGCAGGGTCTCCTCGGCCTGCAGGCAAGCTGGAGGGAGAAATGGTATGTTTATTAAGGAGTGACACGGTCACCCCCCAATCAGAGCAACGCACTGCATCGTCATGGCAAATGAGGAGTTACCCATTTCATTACAAATGTGCTCTCTTTAAATATTCTTTGTGAAGAGAATCATAGCCATGCATTCACAAAAATGCATGTAATACAGCTAAATGTTGAATTTGCCAACAGCACAACAATGGAAAGATAAACTGCTGCGTTGCACTTGCAGTTAATACTTCAGTAATAATTAAGTAAAGACAACTCGAGTCGAGTATTTTCTGTTGCTTCTGCCACACCAGAAAAACAAAGAATAAATGCTGTTAAATGCCGATGACCACTTTGTGAAACCCTCGATGTTTCGACTGTCCACCCAATCCAGTCCACTGTGGATGAGCTGCAGTCTCAGTTCAGTGTGTATGAGCAGAGCCAGGAACAGGTGGAGCACATCTTGCAGCACTGGGACCGAGCCCGGGGCTTGTTGCTGGTCCCGCTCCCCAGTATGGAGGCCCCACCGGTGTCGGAGAATAACACGAGAAAGAAACAGGTGAGGTGTAATTAAGTTAAGATAAAATTGGGACATTGATGCAATTCTTCTTTATCCTCTCCTAACAACAAAACAAAATGGTTGTTTCCAAACATCTTCATTTTTATGACGGATATGAGGATAGCACAGACTTGCCAATTGTGATGGAGATGCAGACCCCTTGTCCGTGACAAAATGAGAAGCAAACTGTCCAATTACAGCTTGAGGGCGTTGCTTTATATTGCAGGAAAAGCTTCTGATCAGTTCAGAAAGTTGTAATCCCTTACACTATTTGTCGTTGGGAAAAGTAATGCTATTCCAGTAACGCGTTAAAACGTTGGTCACAACACACCGATGTGATACATCATCACCCCTCTGTGCACAGACCGCTGGTGGCAAGAGAAGCAAAGCCGGCGTCAAGATCTTGTCCCCAACGCCCAGTCAGACGGCAGCACCTGTTGAAGTAGACCTGGTGTTTCCACAGGACCTCATCCCTCATGTGCTCCTGAATGTAACAGGGAAAGACTCTCCGAGCGCTGCAGAGCTGCTCGAAGGCAGCACCCTGCCTCCACTGGTCCAGGTACGCTGTCTTTTTCTGTTTTTGTATTAAGTATAATTTCTTCCGAAAAAGTTGTCTGTTTCTAGTTTTTCTTATCAGTTTATCACCGTTGCCTCATCTGTTTTCTTCTCTCCTCTGATCTGGTTAGGTGTTGGAGGACTTGGGTTTGGGACCCAGCGGCCCACCCATCCCGCCTCCCACCACTTTCTCTATGGTTCCTTTCCCCAGAAACAGGGAGCTCTCTAACAGTCAGCTCACCTGTAGCTGTTTCACCTTCCTGGTTCCCTCGGGGCTGGACGAACACGACGAGGAGAAGAAAGACTCGGTGAGTGATGGTGATTTCATACCACATGAATATACGCTAAAACACACAAGTGCAAAATGACTAGTGTGAAAGGGACAATCTTTTCCAAGAAGCAGCAGGATTTACAAGAAATGCGGTCTTGATTTGAAAGATTAATTAGTGCTACGAATTTACTGTAAAAAACTGATGTCAACACTAAAGATTGAGAGTGGTGTTTGTGTGTGTGCACTAAAGGGAGAGGCGGCGGCAACAGTTCAAAGAGGTCGCAGCAAGGTCAGCATGAAGGAGAGCAGAGACAGTGAGAAGAGCAAGAGGCAAACCTCAGCCAGGAAGAAAGCAAGGGACTTGGACCGGTCTAAGTTACACGTCTCCTCCACATCTGAAGAAGACCAACTACAAGAAAAGTTAGAGCTGAAACGCAACCAGAGGCAAAGGAAGACACACAGACACACTCCCCCATCACAATGTCTTTTATTCTTTGCTATGTTGTTGTCGTTTGCACTAAGTGTGTGTGTGTGTGTGTGTGTGTGTGTGTGTGTGTGTGTGTGTGTGTGTGTGTGTGTGTGTGTGTGTGTGTGTGTGTGTGTGTGTGTGTGTGTGTGTGTGTGTTTTTGTGCATGTATTTGTGTGCAGCCTGACAACATTTCGGTGGGTTGTGCCAGCCAACAGTGAGGTGGTTCTGAAGATCTGGTTCTACTCAGACTCCCCAGGGGAGTTTGAGCAGACCTTCAACTTTGAGCTCCTGGGGACCCGGAGACACTACCAGCTCCTCTGCAGAGGGGTTTGCACCTATCCCTCCATCTGCAAAAGCTACATGTCAGCATTGTTTATTAACTTCATGCTAACTATTGTTCTTCTAATCTTTGTTGTTGGAATGCTCTTTAGCATTCCACTCCTCCTGCCCACTTCAGCTACAGAAACCGTTCAGCTATCAAAATGCTCAGCTCTTTCAGGAGACGGGTACTATTACTTTTCTTGTTTCTAACTTTTAAACTTTTTGAATTATTAAGATTTTTATAAATATATATTTTTGAATGGGATCTCTATGGAGAAAATCATCAAATCCTCTTAAACTTCTTCAACTTTGAAAGCTTAAAAGTTCTGCATACTTTCAGCTACAGACACCATTTAAATGTTTTTTTAAATGTTGACAAAACCTTCAACTATTACTGTAAGAGTCACCGTTTATGTTTTATGCTTTTTTTAGACCTTTTCTGACTTTATAATGGATGTGTATTGCGCAGCTCAGAGTGCGTGATGTCATCGCCAGAGTGGAGAGGAGCTTCAGAATCTTCTTATTTTGCCACCAATTCCACAATTGTCCCTCTTCATTCACCATTTGTGGATCAAAACATAGGGAATTTTGTGCTGGTCGTAGACATGCGTCGATGGAATCCAACAGACTTACACATTTTTGTCTGGGAGCCTGAAAGTGAGAGGAAATCCACCTCTCTGCTCCACCATGTTAACTCTGACTCCAAAAAGATCTCACACAGACAACCGTACCTGATTTGTACATTGCCACAAAAGCCAAAGTTTTTACACTACAGACCCAATATTCACATTATCTGTTCATCAAGTCATCCTTCCTCTCCGGGTCCGATATCGAAGCAATAGGAGCTACGGTTAGATGAGTTTTGAGATAGTTTGACAGGTGTTCCTCAGCTTTAAATCCAAGTTAAGCCAATGGAACTGCAGTCTCTTTGAAGTTATCACTATGGCAACCTTTGATGTTGGCAGGCACACAGGTGATTGATATGAGCTAATTACTGCAGTTTGACACACACACAGACACTGACGCACACACACACACATATACAAATGACTTGGAGATATTCAGTCAAAGGCATTGTAACACCTTCTCCATTGTAACACCTCCATCAACCGGCACCTGGGCTCATCTCAACACCTGTCTGCAATTAAACCACCCTGTTAAATACCCCGGCTTCCTTCGACTCGTCGCCAGATGATTTCACCATCTCAGTGGTAGCTTTAATCTCGACCCCTCTTTGTCTTATCCTCGACTAAAGAGTATTTACTTGTGCTGTCTATTTGTGTACTTGCGACTAACGTATATTCCTTGTGCCCAGGATTCCTGACCCTGCAGCCCAGCCAACGCCGCTCACGCCACCACATCTCTCTACCTCTCCTTCAGATCACCAGCTGTCTCCCCAATAAACCATTCCTACACCTACCCTTCCGCCTCCATGTCCGCTCTTGGGTCCAGCCGAAAACCAAACCGTAACAGGGGTCCCTGAATCAGAGGATTGGCGGTTCGATCTCTAGCTCCGCTAGGCCATGTCGATGGGCAAGACACTTAACCCTAAGTTGCTCCCGTGGTGTTAGATCAGTGTATGATGAATGCACTCATTGTAATGCGCTTTGGATGTCAGCTACTGCAGCTGTTATTACTATGACTACTACTAGCTACAGCTATTAGTATGACCGCTATTTCTGATATTACCACTACTTCTACTAATATCACTGTTATTTCAACTACAAATATTACTGTGACAGTAAAATCGTTTAGCTTCCATCTTTTCCTGGATTGTAATTCAGCTCTTGGATTCTTTAGATGATGCAGTTTTGCTTCTAACTTTTCCAGTTATACATTTCAATGACAAGGATTTTCATCAGTTCAGTTCAATGCTTTTGGGCTTTAACACTTTTCAGCAGTTAGTTTCCCTTTTCTGTATTTTCAGCTATTTTCAGCTATTTCTTCAAATATTTCAGCTTCACGCTTTCAGCTTTTAGCATTCCAACGCATTATCAGCAGGAAATGCATTTTCTAGTTACATTTTGATGTTTCACCCAATATTTCTCAATAAAATAGTGACGTCAGTGTTCTATCATAGACGGACGGTCACACAATCAGTCAGACAATTTCCATTTCCTGAAGAAAATGCGTGTTAATGCTGACAGCTGAAGAAGGCTTTGCTGAAAATGGAGAGATTTGAAATGAATTGCCTGAAAAATCTCAAAGCCCAAATGCATTGCACTGCACTGCTGAAATACATGGGACCTGAAATGTCAAATTAGCACAAGCTGAACTGCATTACCAAACAATGAAATGCTCTATTTCTTTCTTTTAAGAACAAAAAAACTATTTAAAAAATGTGTTTGACTGAGAGAAGGACTTTCATTTGGACTTAAAGTTACCATATATTCTTACCCCAGGACTCTCTTTGCCCACAGTAAGAAGGTACCACAAATGGAAGAAGGGCTCCAGAAGATTTACACGATCAAACCTGGATACTTTGAGTTTGGACCGTTACTCTGTGGCAAGACCAGAGACAGGTGAGAGGCAGAGTGATGGCTGTGAATGGCGCAGTGTGTTCGTATCAGTCTTTGCCTTTATATTTACAGATGCCAACGCATCTGTGTTTGTGTAGATACAAGGAAAATAGGTACCCGGAGAACATGGAGCGACTAGTGATTCACAACAATTCAGGCCTGGAGGCTGAAGTCCAGTTCCATTTCCAGCATGATAGCCAGGCCAACACATATCTGCTGCACCCCCCAACCATGATTCTCAAACCTGACCAGAAACAGGTACCATACAGATCTCACCGCACAGGGAAATACAAGATTGAGAACATTTTGGTGTCTATTGAAGTTTTACGGATGCTTATAATATTATAACATACATGGGTAAATGTAAATATTCTTCTGTCCTGCTAGGGGTTGACAGTGTGGGCCTACCCAACAAAACTGGGACAAATGCAGGACAGCGTCGTGTGCCATATCAAGGACAATCCAGAGCTTGTCATCATCAACCTCTCCAGCTGGGGCCTTCGGCCACAGATGGAGCTGGAAAGCAAGAATTTTCACTTTAAAAGGACTTAGCTGCACAGGTACCAAAAACATACAACGTATGTTACGTGTTGTAACTCTGTTATGCTGTTCATTCTGTACACATGACATCTATTTTTGTACTCTGTCCATCCTGGGAGAGGATCCTCCTCTGTTGCTCTCCTGAAGGTTTCTTCCATTTTTCTCCCTGTTGGAAGGGGTTTTTTTGGGGGAGTTTTTCCTGAGTCGATGAGAGGTTCTGGGACAGAGGATGTCATTGTGTGCAGATTGTAAAGCCCTCTGAGGAGAGTTTGTAATTTGTGATTTTGGGCTATACAAAAATAAATTGAGTTGAATTGAATTGAATACAATACTAATTCAGGGAAGAGAAATTCTAGAGTATTTTCCCACAGTAGCTTGACAAGTGATTTTCACGAGGCACAAGTTAACCCCCTCCAAAAAGGAAGCAGCATGATGAAGTCAAAATACTGTGCATCAAATACAGTGACAACAGCAATTATTTTCGCATTTCTGGGTAAACTTAACTGTCCGTCCCTTTGTCCTTTTCTCAGTCAACCTACCTTCTTCTTTCCTTCTCTCTAGGCGGGACAGCCGCAGCGTGACGCTGCATAATAAGACGGCTCTGCCGGTGTCTTGGAGACTGCAGGGTGTGGAGGAGTTGGGTGATGAGTTCAGTGTGCCACAGAATGAGGGCATCGTCTCACCCAACTCCTCTGTCCCACTGAGCTTGCACTTCAGGGCCAGGAGGCCACACCGCATTAATAAGATCTTCTGTCTGGAGGTGTAGTAAAACTATAGAAGTACACATGCTGAAATGAATAAAAAGTATAGCATACAGTGGGCAGAGTCGATGCAGATATGTGTCAGTGGATATTTAACCTATCAGTTTGTATGTATATACAGTATGCGCTGTGTGTTTTGTTTCAGGTATCCGATGTGGAGATGATTCTAGGCATCGTGCACACAGAAAACCTACAGGTCACAGCTGAAGCCTATGACATAGCTCTGGACGTCACACCAAGTAAGAACTGGTAGCGCTAACAAACATGTCCTTCCCTAACCTGCAAGGCTTATAAATATTTTGAGGCACATGTAATTCAGACTGATATTTCAGTCCAGAATCTTCTTGCTGTGAGGTGACAGTGTTTACCATTGGGTTGTGGTAGTTGATTTTCTTTGAACAGACTGGTCACAGATGAGGTTGAGGTCGAAGATCAATTTATCAGAATTCTTTATTGAACATGAATCATGGGAAGAAAAGCACAGTTTGCTGAACTGCAGAATTTCAAAAACCTTTCTATATATCTATATATATATGTATAGATAAGAGTTATACACCAGATACACCTGTTCAACCAGAATGTGTCCTGTTACACAGAGTTCATCTGTGAATACCAGTGTGTGCAATTCTACAACGAAGCTGGAAATACATACTAATAAATTGTGTTCATAAGCTGATATAATATTACATACAATGTTATTAATCCTAACATGCATATACAGGAGATATAAAATATCTCCACAGTCGCAATGATATTTAAAATGATACAATCTTGTTTCTGTGGCAGAAGGCTGTCTGGACTTTGGAACCATCAAAGTCTTTGAAGAGGCTGAACTGTCTCTCAGGATGAAAAACCTAGGGAAATATGAAATAGCCTTCAAGTGAGTTTGAACTGCCACTTTTTGACTTTTCAAGTATCAGTTTGGGTTTCACATTACTGCAAGTGAACTACCGTGGAACTAACAAAGTTGTTTCACTTGCATTCTTCTCTTTCCACAAGGTTTATATTGCAGCGGACCGACCCAAACCAGCCAAACCTGAACTCCATTTTCACCGTGTCCCCCCTGAGTGGGACTCTAATGCCCCACGAGAAGCCCACAATAGTGCAAATACTTTGCAGACCCAAAACAGAAGTCTTAATTAGAGAGCAACCTATCCTGCCTTGCCAGGTCAGAGCCATACAACGGTCTTCATGATTACAGTGGTGGAGGTTCAATTTTATATTCATAGTTATTCATAGAAACAGTTTAGAGCACACTCAAGTTAAGATTTGAGTTTCCTCTTCTGCAGGTGATTGAACCACGCATTGGGAATGGAGGAGAACCTGTAGCCATCCTAAACCACGAGGTTTCAGTCAAGTCTGTCTTCTCCAGGTTGAGCCTTGATTCATACTATCTCTTCTGTGTAACATGCATTAGTATTTAAAGAACAATATTACAATCAATTCCGATTCCGTCATCTCTCTTTGTTTTTTAACCATTTCACATTTGCCCAAATTATGAATTGCTGTGTGTGTCCTTTTAGGTCCAAGATCACACCAGCATGTGACCTCAACTTTGGCCCACTGGTCTATGGCTACAAGAAAAGCCAGAGCTTCACTATTGAGAACAATGACGAGCTCGAGACCTGTTTCAACATCTGCCGCATGATCCCTGCGCCAGCGGGGAAGGCAGGGTAGGAGAACAGAACACACAAACAAACAAGGGCTGATACGGTTCCAAAACTAAGATGGAATGAAAGAAAAAAGAAAAGGAAAAAAATGCTTTAAAATCACAAATCAGGTTTTAAAGTAACGGAAGTTTAAAAGTAGCAGCTCTGTCCAGGTGTTCTTGGCATGTTGATGAAATACTGCCCATGCTAAGCCATTTCTGCTCCCACAGGTGACAAAATCCCATATTAAAATGGAATATCAAGTTTCAATGCAGCATCATTGTGTTGCCAATCCCTGCAAATGTTTGTTTTTTTTGCCTATTGGTGGGAATGTGCTGCTTTTATGATGATGATTTCTGTGGTGTGAAAGTAAAACAAATCAAAAACAATACAATTTTCAATTTATGACTTCAGTTTATGTAATTCCAATTTAGTGGTGAGCAAGACCAGAACCATTAGTGTGATGGTGGAGGCTTTACAGTAAACGGTATCGGCAGGCAAAAAACACTTGCAGTACCGAACTGAAAAGGGTAATAAAACCTAGTGTGACTTGTGTTCAATATCACATCGTTTATTAAACATTGTTTATTACGTTCAATATTTTAATTTAGCAAACCAAGAGCTTTTGCATAAATTGCAATCAAGGTCTTAAGTGTTGCTTCTCCAGTATCAGTTTGCTTCAAGATGTTAAAAATAAATTGTGTCTTGTGTCCCTGTGTGCTGGTCCCAGGGGTCCAGGAAGGAAGATGCCCCCAGAAAGCCTTTCAGATAGACTGACTGGTGCCAGTAGCAAAGGGAGAAGTGAGTCTATCCACAAGGACATGAGTATGATACAGGTGAGAGACTGCTGTTGGAGGCGACAACAATGACTTTGTTTGGACAGTCCTCTCAGGGTTTGTCTTTCTAAGAGTGTCGGAGAGCCCATTTTCGCACAGAGGTAATCATTGAAAAAGCACAACGCGCTAGTTGTTTTGTAATAATCGATCAAACGTAACATTAGCTTTGCTGATCCTACACATTTACTAAAGTAGAGCAGACGTTTTTCACAGCAGCATTGTAACTTGTGAAACAAAGGTGTTACTTAGTAATTGATAGATTGATGGAACAACGCCATGTTTGACTTTATTAGATCCGCCTGTGCTTTTCCTGATATAACAAGTTGTATATGTATATCTTGTATATGTCTGCTGTAAATAAAATAGAGTGCTCTGATGCTCGCAAGGCTATGAAGGTTCAGGTGAGCAAGGTTTATTTGGAAGATACAACAACAACGCGATCTTTAATGGAAAGAAAAAAAAGTGGTGAAAACCTTCTCTTGAGATCCATGTCAAAATACCTCCGAACTTTGTCTTTTGTGTGCAATACCTGCGTTACCATTTGCACAACAGAAGCCAATGAAAAAGAATGCATGAAAAGACACCTCCCTTCCATGTTATTGATTGTGCTCGTTTCCCTTGCGGCATTCTTATCTGTACTCTCTGATCCTCCCAGCATCCTTTCCAGAATCGCCTCACCATGGGGGTGTCTCACTGTCTCCCTGCAAAGGGAACTTGCAGCCAGGCTCTCAGCAGGTGGTGACAGTGGACTGTGTGGCTGAACAGCTGGGCAACTGGAACCAGGGTTTGCTCATTGACGTCAGTGACCGTAATCCTTCAGACCAGCCTGATGGCATACCGTATTGACTGCTGGCTGAAGTCTGCAAGCCAGGTGAGAGATGTGTGATCTTACGTCCGTCCCATTGTTGTGATACCTCAGAAGCTCCTTGATCATCGTGACCTCACAAAAAAAAGTTGTTGGCCATATTCAGGGATTCAAATGCCAATTTCAAACAAATGTCTAATAGGATAAAATCATGAAGTGATCATTTTGTAATTTTCTTTCTTTTTTTGTCTCCCAGGTATAGCGTTAGACATGGCATCCATCTTTGAGGAACACCATCTGTGCCACAAAAGCAGTCAGTTCTCCTCTCAGCAGTTTTGCAATGCTGAATGCATTTACGTCCGAGACGAGAACAAGTTTATTTTCAACAAAGTCCTGGTGGGGCGAACGGCCCAGGCCCGACTCAAACTCACCAACAACAGCAAGGTGCCCTGTGTGCTCAGTTTGGCCATCAAGTATGTTGGCGCTACGGTAAGGCATTGTGGAAGGAAAATGTTTTATGTCTTATGCTTAGTAAAACTACAAAGTCATGTACATCACATATATCTATCTGCCCCGGACATGAACCGGTTTATTAAGAGCACGGAATTCATAGTCGCATATATCTATCAATCCATGACATGTTGTGATGAGTTAAACTCATGTGAACTGTACGACCAAGCGGCCCACTCAGACAAAGTGAAGGACACAGAAAGATGATCAGAGATAAGTAGAAGTGTAGCAGCCCTCTGTAATGAGGCTCCGTTGACAGACAGCTGGGAACCTGAGCAGATAAGGACTCGCGACCTGGCGCAATTCCAGAGCGAGCCAGTAGGGATGGAGCTGAAACCACCAGCTGGTTTCTAGCGACCACAGACCAAAGGGCTAGCTAAGAAGAGGGTAGATATTATGACAAGAACAGGGTAGGTATTATGACAAGAGGGGGACAGGGTGACGTAGGAGTCAGCAATAACAAGATATTACTGGAGAATAGTTTTTTGAAACGCACAATGACATTGGACGTGATCTCTGACGTAGTACGGTAAGCGTATTGCCTCACCTCCGGTTGCCAGCGTGTCTGTTGTCCGATAGCTTACTTTCACAGCTCCAGCTAAACCGAGTTAATTGTGTGATATTCTTTAGTACAAGCGGCTAAATTAGCTGCTGTACATCTTAAACACTAATATCACCTTCTTGTAGCGGCTTCTCGCTTAATCCTACAGTTCTATTTACACTTTCTTTGGTTTCTCTAACGGTAGCCACCGTACTCTAGCTCAGCAGCCAGCTTCCCTCTCTCCCTCTCCTTCTCCCCCTTGCTCAGTGTGTCACATGCTTAGCCAGTCCTCTGCCTCCCTTAATGATAATGATACATGTAATAAGTGTAGTTTGTTTGCTAGGGTGGAGGCGAGGCTCAGTGAGTTAGAGGCACGGCTCCGGACCATGGAAGCTCAGTCGTTAGCCACAGTAGTTAGCCTGCCCACTCCCATAGTCGGTGCGGGCCATCCAGCCGTAGCTTCAGCTAGCTGTTCCCCGTCAGCCCCCGAGCAGCAGGGAGGCTGGGTAGCTGTCCGAAGGAATCGGAAGTTAACGCAGAAGCACACGGTGCACCACCAACCTCTTCACGTTTCTAACCGTTTCGCCCCACTCGGCGAGACACCCGCTGAGGAACCGACTCTGGTTATAGGTAGCTCCATAGTCAGAAACGGGAAGATAGCGAAGCCAGGGGTCACAGTCACATGCATTCCGGGGGCCAGAGCGGGCGACGTTGAGTCCTATTTAAAAGTGCTGGCTAAGGATAAACGTAAATACAGTAAGATTGTAATACACGTCGGCGGTAATGACTCCCGAATCCGACACTCGGAGGTCACTAAAGTTAATGTGGCATCGGTGTGTTCATACGCCAAAACAATGTCGGACACCGTAGTTTTCTCTGACCCGCTCCCAAATTTGGTCAATGATGAGATGTATAGCCGCATGTCATCATTCAACCGCTGGTTGTCGAGGTGGTGTCCAGCAAACAATGTGGGCTTTGTTGATAATTGGGAGACTTTCTGGGGAAAACCTGATCTGATTAGGAGAGACGGCATTCATCCCACGTTGGATGGAGCGGATCTCATTTCTGCAAATCTGACCAACTTTGTTTGGGGACCTAATCCATGACAACCCGGAGTTCAGACCAGGAAGCAGAAGCAGAGTTGTAGTCTTACACCCTTCTCTGCAATTCCATTAGAGCAGTTACCCACCCAAAACTATATAGGGACTGTGTCTGCCCCACGGCCACTTAAATTAATTAAATCAAAAGCAACCAGAAGAGGAGTTGTACAAAATAATCTCATAAAAGTTAACACCACCAGCGCAACAGTGCAACAAAATAGGAGAATTAAATGTGGACTCTTAAATATCAGATCTTTGTCATCTAAAGCTGTTTTAGTAAATGATTTAATATCTGACAATCACATTGATCTATTCTGTCTTACTGAAACCTGGCTGTGTCATGAAGAATATGTCAGCCTAAATGAATCAACTCCTCCAAGTCACATTAATGCTCACATGCCTCAAGGCACTGGCCGAGGAGGTGGAGTAGCAGCTATCTTTGACTCAAGCCTATTAATGAACCCTAAACCTAAATTAAACTACAACTCATTTGAAAGCCTTGTTCTTAGTCTTTCACATCCAACCTGGAAAACAATACAGCCAATTCTATTTGTTATAGTGTATCGGGCCCCAGGTCCGTATTCTGAATTTCTATCTGAATTTTCAGAGTTTTTATCAAGTTTAGTTCTTAAAACAGATAAAGTTATTATTGTAGGTGACTTTAATATTCATGTGGATGTCGATAATGATAGCCTTAGTACTGCGTTTATCTCATTATTAGATTCAATCGGCTTCTGTCAGAGTGTACAGAAACCCACTCACTGTTTTAACCACACCCTCGACCTTGTTCTTGCATATGGCATTAAAATAGAACATAGTTTTTCCACAGAACCCTCTTTTATCAGACCATTACCTAATAACTTTCGAGTATATACCACCAGAGTGTACACCGTTAGGCAAACGTTTCTACACCAGATGTCTATCTGACAGTGCTGTAGCTAAATTTAAAGAAGCTATTCCATCTGTATTTAATTCAATGCCATGTCTCAATATAACGGAGGACTCCCGTCCTAACTTTAGTCCGTCCCAGATTGAACATAGTTGCTAAACTTCAAGCATGTCTCAAAGATATAAAAACCTGGATGACCTGCAACTTCCTAATGTTAAACTCAGACAAAACTGAAGTTATTTTACTAGGCCCAGAACACCTCCGGAATCAACTATCTAATGATGTGGTTTCTCTTGATGGCATTGCCCTGGCATCCAGCACCACCGTAAAGAATCTCGGAGTTGTCTTTGATCAGGACTTGTCCTTTAACTTTCACGTAAAACAAATCTCAAGGACTGCCTTTTTTCACCTACGTAACATTTAAAAAATTAGATACATCCTGTCTCAAAGCGAACTCTTCTTTCCACAGAGTCTTTGTGCTTTCTCGCCTCGCAGGTTTCCACGAATCGTGGTTACATCTGGACTCTGGTCCTGCCTCCTGGTTCCTTCCGTGGCCCTGCTGACGCACATTCTTCTCTATTTTACCTTCTGTATGAATTCATGCACCATTAATGCACATTACTAACTCTGCTCCATCCCCGAGGTCTTTGTGCCTTCTCGCCTCGCAGGTTTCTGTGGATCGCGGTTAAATCTGGACCCTGGTCCTACGTCCTGCTGTGGTCCTCCCCGTCACCTACTGCTACCATTACATGAATCATTTCTGTCATGTGAATTGAATGTGTTGTAACTCTGTTATGCTGTTCATTCTGTACACATGACATCTATTTTTGTACTCTGTCCATCCTGGGAGTGGTATCCTCCTCTGCTGCTCTCCTGAAGGTCTCTTCCATTTTTCTCCCTGTTGAAAGGGTTTTTTTGGGGGGATTTTCCTGAGTCGATGAGAGGTTCTGGGACAGAGGATGTCATTGTGTACAGATTGTAAAGCCCTCTGAGGCAAATTTGTAATTTGTGATTTTGGGCTATACAAAAATAAATTGAATTGAATTGAATTGAATTAAATTGAATCCATGGCTCGTTGGTCCCGGGGTATGATTCTCGCTTTGGGTGCGAGAGGTCCCGGGTCCAAATCCCGGACGAGCCCATGAGTTTCTCTTTGCTAATGTCAAGTGTTTCACTAGGTGAAATAAAACGGTGTTATAATATTTCCTTCACAATTTAGCCAATGCAGTGGTGATAGCGGTATTGACGCAATGTGGAAAAAATGTTGACGGTTCTTGGCAGAACACACTGCATTTATTTTGGCCAAGAAATACTGACTACATGTGCCTATTAATGGAAAATTTTGACAGGCAGCTATCAAACAATGAGTGATTTTCTTGGCTCGTTGATTTAGGGGTATGATTCTCGCTTCGGGTGCGAGAGGTCCCGGGTCCAAATCCCGGACGAGCCCATGAGTATCTCTTGGCTAATGTCAAGTGTTTCACCAATTGAAATAAAAACGGTGTTTTAATATTTCCGTCACAATTTAGCCAATGCAGTGGCAATAGTGGTATCGTCGCATTGTGTCAAAAATGTACACATGACATCTATTTTTGTACTCTGTCCATCCTCGGAGAGGGATCCTCCTCTGCTGCTCTCCTGAAGGTTTCTTCCATTTTTCTCCCTGTTGAAAGGGTTTTTTTGGGGGGAGTTTTTCCTGAGTCGATGAGAGGTTCTGGGACAGAGGATGTCATTGTGTGCAGATTGTAAAGCCCTCTGAGGCAAATTTTGGGCTATACAACAATAAATTGAATTGAATTGAATTGATATGGAGAAACCATGAAGGAAAAGTAGTAGCCCCCGCAGGTCTGTTGAACATGTTGTGTCAGGAAGCACATAGCAGAGGACATGGTGCAAGTGGTAGGATGGTGACATTGCTTTCTCAGAACTGGTGGCATCCATTCATGAAGGAAATAACTAAATACTATGTCCAGACCTGTGAAATATGTTGCAAACACAACCCCAAGGTGGCTCTTAGAGCAGGGTTGGGAAGCTTCCCCGCCCCAACAGCTCCATGGAAGGAAGTAGTCATAGATTTTACAGACATGGGAATTGAGAGCCGCGTTGAAGGGAAAATGTTTTTGTTGGTATGTGTTGATCCATTCTCTCGATGGGTAGAACCTATCCCCACAAAGTCGGAGAGGGCAGCAGATGTGGTGAAGTGGTTAATAAGGAAACTCATACCCCGATTTGGCATTCCAGAAGTAATAAGATCAGACAATGGCTCACATTTCTTGAATGCAGAACTACAAGAAATAAAGACAACATTTGGCGTCACTCATAAGTTTGGAGCAGTAAATCATCCAGCGTCTCAGGGACTGGTAGAAAGAGCAAATAGGACCATAAAAGAGGGACTAGGGAAAGTATGTGCAGACACTAAGTTGAACTTGGTTGAGGCTCTCCCAATAGTAATGTATGGAATTAGGTCAAGTCCAAACTCTTAAGTTAGGAATAAGTCCCCATGAAGAACTTACGGGTAGGAAAATGCGATGTCCACTGACCTCTACCTTGCCGACCACAGTGAGTCAGTTGCAATACCAGCATATGGAAATATCAGATTACATGAGGAGGTTGAACAACGCTGTTATAGTATGACAGCGGATGACTGGGTACTGAGGAAAGTAGCCAGATTCAACTGGACGGCTCCCCGCTGGGAAGGACCATATAAGGTTACGGAGGTAACCTCGCACTGTGAAAAGGTGTGGTTGAAAGAAGATAAAATAAGTAATTGGATACACAAGACGCATTGTGCTCGACCTCTGACCCCAAAAGACAAAACATTGGCCCAGGTCAGGAGTGATTTAAAAGAGCTGGACAACAACCAGGAGGCAAGAGCATCAGAGAAAAAGGAGAAAGTTTCTGAAGATGAGGAAGAGCCAAGGTATAACCTGAGAAGCAGAAAGGGCATAGCCAAATAAAAGCCAGGAACGTGAAAATAAGACTAAGAAAGACAGACTCTAGATTTAATACCAGCAAGGGAAACAGGGCCTATCCAATAAACGTAGAAGTTAACTCCGAACTCAAATCAGTTGTTAGCAGTCCTTGCAGTGGTAATAATAGTATATCTAGGATTAGGAATACTCAGGACACTGCTATAATGAAAACCGCACTAGGAGGCCCAGGGCCCCCTGGATAGAAAGAAAAGGAGTTTTGACCTAAAAGCTGGCTCTCCAATCTATTTTGACGCCATAGGAATACCCAAAGGAGTGCCAGACGAGCACAAACTAATAGATCAGATAGCGGCCGGTTTTGAATCAGTGTTCCCAATGATAACCACAAACAAAAATGTTGACCGTTTATGTGCATTTTAACATCCAGCGTCTGACTAACATGACCTGAGACGCCTTAGAGGGGGTGCACGGCCAGTTGTCTGCCACCTCTCTAATGACTTATCAGAACAGGATGGCACTCGATATGTTGTTAGCAGAGAAAGGAGGAGTCTGCTCGATGTTTGGCCAAATTTGTTGCACCTTCATTCCAAATATCACAGCCCCAGATGGATCTTTCACTAAGGCCTTAGATGGTCTGAGAGCAATGTCCCATGAATTGGCAGAACACTCAGGCAGAGAAACCCCCCTGAATAATTGGCTAAATGGTATGTTCGGCAAGTGGAAAGGCGTAATCATATCTGTGTTCCTTTCCATAGTTATAGCGATAGTAGTGATGGCCTTATGTGGATGTTGCTGCATCCCCTGTATTAGACAGTTATGCCTGAAGTGTATCACCACAGCAGTGGACTCTAAATTGCCCCCGCCATATCAAATGGCTTTGTTAGCAGAGGAGGTACAGTTGTTGGAGGATGGTATGGTAAGATTCAACATCGATGGATCCGAAGAAGAGACAGAATTAGACCCCCCCATTCCTGTACACAAAACTTGCTAATGTTTGACCATATCCCATATAGTACACGCACACACGCACAAGGCGTGACACTTTTGTGATAGGGTGATTTTATGCTGTTTTTGATTGTGCCATATTATGCGCTTAGAGGATTATCCAGTAGAAGGAGAGGGTTACAAATACCTAGGGACAACGGTTTTCTAGTACAAGGGTTATATAAAGATCCTGGATATAGATGGGTTTTAGCTTAGCTTTTTTATTATATAGGTACGAGCTTGAGGCGGTTAGAGATTTCCACTCTGTTAAATAAGTAACACACACATAGTTATGAACTGATATTGCCCACTTTTGTAGCTTTATATTATTGTTTAGTTTACATAATAAATTATGTAAAAAGGGGGATTGATAATATAAATCCTTATATTGTGTGTATATTCTTATTATTGTCTGTGAAAGAGGTTAAAGGTTACCCGAGTCCAGAGTTGTGTCTAGGGAAAGACGCTTTGCCTGTTTCTCAAGGATAGATACACGCCTTGGATCACAACACTCATGCATGTTATCAGTATATTTACAGTAGAGAAGCAGACAGGCCGTTGCACGTGCCAGTCTGGTGAGGAAAGGTGGGATTGTTCTCCCCCTTTTCAGCTCAGAGCCAACCAGAGGTTAGGATGATGCGATACAAACCTGTGACGAAATCGGTGTATGAAAGTGCCGAACTTCCGCTTGTTGACAGAGGGACTCCCTGTTTTTGCAATCACAGCGCTGGTAACTTTACATGTGACCAAAGAATAAATCTTGGTACCAGCACGAGAGAAGTTGTTGGCTGAATTCTTCCGGAGGCTCCATCAGGCATCCAATCAGAACACGCTAACAGGGATGCCGTGCAGTCTGAAGACGTGGAGGACCAGGAGGTTTGCAGTGTCGGTGGCCGAAGGCAATTTGGGGAGGGGAATGAAGTGCACTGCCTTCGAAAAGCGGTCTACGACCGTCAGTATGGTGGTGTTTCCTTCAGACGGGGGCAGACCAGTGTCCACTGCTAATCCACTGCTATGTTATGTTATGTGAATCCACATAGCAGTGGATTTCGTCACTGGTCTGCCCCCGTCTGAAGGAAACACCACCATACTGACAGTCGTGGACTGCTTTTCGAAGGCAGTGCACTTCATTCCCCTCCCCAAATTGCCATGGGCAGCGGGGAATGGGCAAGGGGTGCAACTGGCCCGCCTGGGGTTGGTGGGAGGCCTTGCTGCGGGCACAGATGGAGCAGACCAACACAAAGGCACGGGTGTCTTGAGACATGGACGGCCACCAGAACCGTTGTTTGAGGAAGGCGAGAGTGCGGTGGAACCCAGGGTGGCAGGCCAGTCTGGAGGAATGCCCCCATTGCAAGACTTGTGACCTGACGGTGTCAGGCACAAACAAACAGCTTGGGGGACCGTTGCCTGGGTCGGGATGGGAGCGCTGGGCCTCCCGGACGAGAGACTCAACTCCCCAAGTGACCGCAGCCACCACACGGGAGAGGATGGGTTCAGGCTCGAGGGCGAGCTTCTCCGTGGTGGACTGACGTGAAAGGGCATCGGGTTTGGTGTTGTGTGAACCAGGGCGGTAGGTGAGGGTGAAATTGAACCTTCCCAGAAACAACGTCCACCGAGCCTGGCGGGAGTTTAACCTCTTGGCGGAGCGAAGGTAAGAGAGGTTTTTGTGGTCAGTCCAAACTATGAATGGCTGCTCTGCTCCCTCCAACCAGTGCCTCCACTCCTCCAGAGCCAGAACCACCGCCAATAGCTCCCAGTTACCCACATCGTAGTTGCGCTCCGCAGGAGAAAGACGCCGGGAAAAGAAGGTGTAGGGGTGCATCTTTTGATCCTGAGGAGCCCGCTGAGAAAGGACAGCCCCGACCCCTGAATCCGAGGCATCCACCTCCACCACGAACTGAAGAGAGGGATCTGGATGAGTTAACACCGGGGCAGAGGTCAATAGCTTCTTCAGGAAGGCAAAAGTAGAGTCTGCATCCGAAGTCCAAGAAAAGGGGGCGGCAGTGGAGGTGAGTTGCGTGAGGGGGGCAGCTACCTTGCTGTAGTCTCTGATGAAGCGTCTGTAGAAATTGGCAAACCCTAGGAAGCGCTGTAGTTGTTTGCAAGTGGTTGGCGTGGGCCACTCAACCACTGCCTGAACCGTTGCTGCATCTGCCCTCACCTGGCCCTGCTGGATAATGAAGCCAAGGAAGCTGACTGTGGTCACATGGAACTCACACTTTTCCGCCTTGACGAAAAGTTTGTTTTCCAGTAGCCGGCGCAACACAAGCCGAACATGTTGGGTGTGTTCCTCCATGTTTCGAGAGAAGATGAGGATATCGTCCAGGTACACAAAGATGAAACGGTTGAGCATGTCCCGGAGGACATCGTTGATCAAGGTCTGAAACACTGCGGGGGCATTGATGAGGCCGAAGGGCATGACGAGATATTTGAAATGGCCCAGGCTGAAGGCTGTTTTTCATTCGTCTCCCTCCCGGATCCGAATGAGGTGGTAGGCATTGCAGAGGTCCAGTTTGGAGAACACCGTGGCTTTGAGGAGGGGCTCAAAGGCAGGGTCAATGAGAGGGAGAGGGTATTTGTTTTTAATGGTGATTTCATTAAGACCACGGTAATCGATGCAGAGTCATAGCGTGCGATCCTTCTTACCCACGAAGAAGAACCCAGCGCCAACAGGGGATGAGGAGGGGCGGATAAAACCGGTCGTTAGGGAGTCGTGGATGTAGCTCTCCATAGCCTCTCTTTCTGGGCGATAAATGTTAAAGAGTCGGCTAGATGGTAAGGGGGTGCCTGGGAGCAGGTTGATGGTGCAGTCATCTATGCGGGGGCAGTGTCTGGGCCCGCTGCTTGCTGAACACCTCCCCTAGGTCATGGTACGTGGGGGGAACTAACGTAAGGTCCGGAGCCTCCATAGCGGGAGCGCCAGCAGATTTAGTGAGAGCTGGGGCCGACTGAAGACAGTGAGAATGGCAGAACATGCTCCAACTAGCTATCGATCCGGCAGACCAATCAATGTGGGGATTGTGCAATTTCAGCCAGGGTTGTCCTAAAACCACTGGGGCATGAGGTGAGGGAATGATCAGTAACCTCACCGACTCGTGGTGGTTACCTGATAGGCGAAGACTCGGGGGAATGGTGTGGTGAGTGATGTGGACCAGAAGTTGTCCATCCAGTGCATAGACCTCCCTTGGGACCGAGAGGGCTTCGGTGGAGATCCCTACTTAAATACTGTACTTGAGTAAATATCCTTAGTATTAGTATTGTGTAAAAACATTTATAAACTAGAGTTGGAAAAAAGTTATTGAATGTAACAAATTACTACCATTATCAATATCTTTAACATCACAATTCATAAATAATCTGGAAAGTATACAGTTTTTGTGGAACATATTAACATTTTTCAATGATCAACACGTGTGGTTTGATTTTTGATAAGATGCCAGTTTGCATTAAAAAGCATAAAAAAAGAGCTTGTTTATCAGAACATTTTGACAGGGGATTATCCCCCTGGACTTCACAATAACAAATCCCATTTCTAATGTTGATTTCTTTTACAGTTAGATGCTGTGACTAAAAGAGGCCGGGTCATGAAATCAGAGGTGGAAGCTGCAGTAAAGAATGGCTCCGAAATGTCAGACGGTTGGTTGGTGGAAGCACTAGAAGGAGCAGAATATAACTGTTTTTTAAGGCCATCTACTGGGGTATTGTTTTTTTGTGTTTATTGTAATATTTGAATGACTTAATGTCATCATTGTTCTATTTGATATAAAGAAATTGGTTCTCAGAATTTTATTCAGTATTCAATAGATATTCTCAAATTTGTATTCATTATTAATGTCCTAAACATCCTTTCTTCTAAGCTGGCTGTAAAAATTAGTTTTTTGCTTGCAATAAATGTATTATAGAAACTATGACTCTGTTATGATATTCAAAATCTTTGGGCGGACTTGGAAGAGAGTTTCTGGATTCAGTTGGTTATAATAAAAATCAATTTAATAAAAGTTGGGAATACAGTGTATAATTATCAGCTGATGGATCATAGGCCACCGCATTCCACAGGCCCCCACAGTTGCCCGTAAAAGCAGCCCATGAGAGTTAACTGTCTGTGCTGGTGACCTAAGAGAGCCCTGAACTGACCAGTACATTTGATTATATAGTTCAATGAAAATGTGCATCGTCACCTCTCATTGGCTCAGTTTTACAACATGTGGTTCGGCTAAAGTTTCACATGGCTAGAATCAGCATTCACTTTGGTCCATATGCCCTCCTCTAGGCTTTATGGCTCTTGATGTCATCTCTCCCACCTCACACAGTTCATCTCCACAACCCCCCTCCAGTGGAGTCGTTTTATTGCTCTTTGTTCCTGTAGTATCCATCCCCCTCTCTCTATCTCATTCCATGCATACCTGCTAAAGTCTAACTAAGAAACTCAATGTGGCTTTCTTCTATGTCACGCATACTCCTTCCCATAAGGCTCACTATTCCTTATTAATTATCCTTTTTTAAGTATCGTAATTTATACATAGACATTCCTTATTTACAGTGTAAGTCATTTTATTTTATTACAACCTAACAGTCCCTCCTTATACACTATTTCTTAGTGTATACATCTTTGTAATACATTCTTTATTGTAACAGTCTATGTGTGCCTATCAGGGTGTGTGTGTGTGGGTGCGTGTGAGTTCTGATGTCCTTCTCCTCTCTCCATCCTCCGTCCGTCTCCTGCTGTAAACTTTGCAGGGCCTCACCTCTCCTCCTGTCGTCACCCCCTTCTCCCTCTCGACCCCTCCCCTCCATGCCCCGAACTCAGCTGCCTCCAGTCTTTGGTTGCCTTGGAAACACTACTCAGAACATACAGGTTCAAACACATCATCTTTATCATTTTAATTATCAAAAAATAGACTTCTGTCTTTCATTTTCCTTTATTTTTATTTGCTTTATATTACCGTCGCTGCTGGTGAGGTGTATGTTTGTGTTTTCCGCTAGACACACCTTTGCCAGCTTACTCAGTGTTTGTTATTTTTTTAAAATCTGTATTTAAATCAATGAAAATCATCAATACTGGGATCATTAAGGTCATATGATATTTCATACATTTTACCTGTTCTGGAGTGTGCGAGGCCTATCAGACTGGGGCAGGAGCATGATGGAGGTCGGTGGAGAAGAGACAAGAGCGGTGGATATTTGGTTGTGGCTTAAGTGATTGGATATGGAGGACGGAGAGGTTTTCCGGACCTGGCTCTGACTGTGGTTGAGATATCTGACTTAGAAAAAATTCACAGTTAATACAGGTTATACTTTTTTCTTTCATTTTCACATTTCTTTATAATTTTCTCTATTCTAAAACGTCTTCACATTCTCTTCATAATGTAAACATCTTCTTAAAACTGTTTTGCAGTGTAACCATTTATATGATTATCTAAAAATTCTTGTACTGTTTTAACCGGCGGATCTGCCGGTTGACAATGTGTCAAATGGTGCCACTTGGTTTTAGTGTGGCCTCTTACCTGGAGGGCGTGTGAGGTCTTTGCAATGACCTCAAACGGCCCTATCCACCTGGGCTCAGTCCACTTTCTCTTGTGGACTTTTAATCTTACCCAGTCACCTTGCTCGGCTGATGGCACGTTCTCATCAGCTGGCACCTGGTCGGCTCTGGCAACCTGTTTGGAGAAAACTCCAATTCTGTCAGACAATATGCCAAAATATTCTTCCTCTTCTACTTGGAATATATTTAACATTGGACTTTCTCCTAGCTCTCTTTCTGGGCTAGGCATTTTTTTTTTAGAATAATTCATGCGGAGAGAGAAATGTTCTCCCTCCTTTTGAGGATCTTATCGACATTAGTGCTAGTCGTAGTGCATCCACCCATTTCAACTTATTGCCGTGGCATATTTTAGCTATTTTTGATTTAATCATTTGATTAACCCTCTCGACGATACCCTGTGATTGTGGGTGATAGACTCCATGTGAATGTGTGTTACCTAAATATCTCTCAACCTCCTGTAGGTGTTTGTTTGCAAAATGTGTGCCATTGTCAGATCTGATTCTCCTTGGTACACCATATCTTGGTATCAGTTCATTCTTCAGCCATTTCACAACTGTCTTTGCATCTTCTTTCCTGCAGGGGATCGCTTCAACCCATCGGGTGTATCTGTCGATCATCACAAGTAGATATCTGCTTTTCTCAGGGCTGCTAAGTGTCTTGTGCAACCTGTGTGGCCTTTTTCGATGTATTCAAATTTGAGCTGTAGCACATCAGTGATCTTCTCCCTCCCTCCTTTTTCTGAAACAATATTGCGGATATCATCCCATTTGATTCAGAAACATCAAGGTGGAAGGGTTTGGTGTAGTCAGATGTGGAGAGCTTCGATGCTCGGCCAAGCTCCTATTTAATCATCGTGAAAGTCATTTCTGCCTCCTGACTCACTTCTTCGTAGCCAGCGGGGCTGGTCTCTTTCGCGGTATCTGACTCTTTCACTTTGTCTTTCACGTTCTTTTTCCATGTCGCTCTCTCTTTCTTTGTCTTTCTTCTCTTGTTCTTTCTTATTCTGCTCCAGAACTTTGGCCATTGCTTCGTTGATCTGGAGGGTGAAGTCTCCCATAGCAGCCATCTGTTTCTGTGCCTTGAGGCCTTTCTTAGTAGCCTCAGCGTCTCTTTCTGCTAGTTGCATTCTTAGCAATCTTACTTCCAACTTTGCCTTGCCTTCATGCTCCTCTTTTTCTTCATTTCTCTCTCTCTTTCTTGGACTTTCTTGCTTCCTTCTGTAGCCGTCCTCATATTCCTGTTCCCTGGTCTGTTCCTCTATTCTAGACAGGGCCTTCTACTTTTGTTATATAAGAGTGGGACTGCTCTTTGTTCTAGGGTTGTGTGAGCTTTGGTTGTACGGGGGAGGGCATTCAGGTAGGGCGGGGTAGATGAGAGGGGTGGGGACTGGGGCTGATGGTAGGAGTGCAGAGGCTGCTTCTGTTGGCAGTGGCTGCTTTCCTTCTTTCTCCTGGGACTGTCATGTCCAGGGCGGCATAGTATGCTGCATCAACCCATGTGGGTGGGGTCATGGCTGTGGTGGGCATCCTTGAGAGGATCAGGTGTTGACTTTGGCGCTATATGAGGAATGTAAATGTTGAAAGAAAAATAAAAAATAAAAATGGTGTCTAATGTGCAGGTGTGGTGCCACTGTAAAAAATGCAATTATGTTGGAAACAAAGTTATACACTGCAATTGAATGTTTAGTTTCCCTTTATTCCCGTTCTAGTTAAAAGTAAAGTAAAGTCTAGTAAAATCCAGAGTCGAATTTAACTCCTTCTCCTCACCTACAAACCCTTAATTGGTGAGGCACCATCATATCTTAAGGATCTCATAGTACCATATTTCCCCACTAGAGAGCTGCGCTCACTGAATGCGGGGCTGCTTGTGGTTCCTAGAGTCTTAAAAAGTAGGATGGGAGCCAGAGCCTTCAGTTATCAAGCTCCTCTTCTATGGAACCAGCTTCCACTTTCAGTCCGGGGGGCAGACACACTCACCATATTTAACAGTAGACTTAAGACTTTCCTCTTTGATAGCGCTTATAGTTAGGGCTGGCTCAGGTTTGCCCTGGTCCATTCTTTCCAGCCCCTTGATATGCTGCTATAGGCCTAGACTGCTGGGGGACAACTTAGGATACACTGAGCTCCTCTATCCTTTTCTCTCTCTCCTTCTGTATGAATTCATGTTCTATAAATGCACATTACTAACTCTACTTCTTCCCTCGGAGTCTTTGTGCTTTCTCGCCTCGCAGGTTTCCACGAATCGTGGTTGCATCTGGACCCTGGTCCTGCCTCCTGGTTCCTTCCGTGGAACTGCTGACACACATTCTTTTCTATGTTCCTTCTGTATGAATTCATGCACATTAATGCACATTACTAACTGCTCCATCCCCGAAGTCTTTGTGCCTTCTCGCCTCGCAGGTTTCTATGGATCGTGGTTAAATCTGGACCCTGGTCCTACGTCCTGCTGTGGTCCTCCCCGTCACCTACTGCTACTATTACATGAATCGTTTCTGTCATGTGAATTGAATGTGTTGTAACTCTGTTATGCTGTTCATTCTGTACACATGACATCTATTTTTGTACTCTGTCCATCCTGAGAGATGGATCCTCCTCTGTTGCTCTCCTGAAGGTTTCTTCCATTTTTCTCCCTGTTGAAAGGTTTTTTTTCGGGGGGAGTTTTTCCTGATCCGATGAGAGGTTCTAGGACAGAGGATGTCAGTGTGTACAGACTGTAAAGCCCTCTGAGGCAAATTTGTAATTTGTGATTTTGGGCTATCCATCCTCCAGCCCCTGAGGTGAGTCTGAGCTACATCCCCACGGCTACACCTACTGATATTAATCTACATCTACATACCCTGCATATAATTTACTGTATTAAGGAGAGAAATAGTACTGGTTGACCCCTGGCTCCTGGCCGGACCTCTGTTGTCTCCAGGCCGGGAGAGAGATTCATAACGGTTGAATCTCCTCGCAGGGTTTCTCACATATTATTAAACGTGTAAACGACCGCTACCCGAGCTCTATACCGCGCTATGAATAAATAAATAAATAAATAACGAAGGTATACATTGTTATTGGGTTTTGTGGTAAGATAGTCCTAAGGCTAATTATAAACCAGGGTTCTCTCAGCTGAGGTCTCAACGAGGCATAAAGGGAGCGGTGGTGCCGACACGAGCCCGGGAGAGGAGGGACTAACAGGTACCTGAGAGAACACAGGCTAGTGTATGGTATTGCCTACACTAGGATCAGATTATTGTCTCTCAGGCCTCCGCCTCTCTCCCTGTACCTCGGCTGCACACCTCCGTGGGCGAGTCACCCATCAGGCCAGCACGGGTTATCTAAATTAGGGGGATCTTGGTCTCCGCTTCCCTCCCCCTTCTCCCGCGGATCTCATTCCTCTCCGCCTCACCCCCGGGCACGCCAGTAATGCGCGACCCCGAGGGTGAGAGACCGCAAAAGGGGAACCCGTCCGACGGGGAGCACGCCAGTGCTCTTCCCCGGTGCGCGGACGTAAGCGCGCGGTGAAGCGCCGCGTCTGCGCGCTGCCGACGAGTTCAGAGAGTTTCTGCGCAGACACACTTTTCTGACTGAGCTCGTTCCTTTCGAGTTGCTCTAGACAACGACACCCAAGCCTCTATAAAAAAAAATAACAATATAAAATAACAAGAGTACGGGATCGCGTGAGTGTGACGCGCGTAATCATTCCCTTTTTGTTAACAATACATACACAAGCACATGCATTAATTGGAGTGTTCATTATTGCATTACTGCAGCTATAATGATTTCATATGTGCTTCGCAGACAACTGTCAAACATCTTGATGGGAATGTGTTTAAAAGCTCCTCCAAACATGGCACCATCTTTAGAAACTAGAGACTATTTTTACACCTACAGTGCAGATAATAAATTATGGCAAGCCATTTTAACATGTAATAGCTGGAATGTATATATTGCATATATCTGTAGTACCTCAGATAGCTTTACAATCTAATCTGTACAGCATTCGACAGCAAGACTCCTTCAACAGGGTAAAAAAAAAGAAAGAAAGCTCAGGGAGAGCAACAGAGGAGGATCCTCTATCAGGATGGACAGAAGTACAATATATGTCATGTGTACAGAATGAACAGCATCATTAAATTACAACATAGCCAATCCATATGACATAAGTGTTACATATTGATTCATGTAGGCTGACATATTCTTCATGACGCAGCCAGGTTTCAGTAAGACAGAATAAATCAATATGATTGTCTGATATTAAATAATTTACTAATACAGCTTTAGATGACAGAGATCTGATATTTAATAGTCCACATTTATTCTTGTATTTTGTAGCACTGTTGCGGTGGTGTTGTAGACGTGATTGCTTGTAGCAGTTTTAATAAAAAATTATAAATAAATATCAAAATATGTAATGGTTATTAATAACCCCATTATGAATCATATATGCATACATTTGTATAAAAACAATCAGGGTATAACCTTCCACAATAAGACATCACTAATATAAGTAAGATAATTTAGGATGCCACCCAATTTCAGAAATAGGGAAAATAAAAAAATTCCAATCAAATAAATCTCGATCTCAGGGGTGCTACGGAGTTCTTGTCATGGTGTACAGGGACCTATTATTTTCTATACACACATATCAAATTATCAAGTTCTTTATAAATGAAATACTTAGCAGACTAACTACATAACTAAACTACTAAACACAAAACAATTAAAATAAACAAAATTAATGGAATGAATAAAGAATATTATGAAGAGTACAATGAATAACGATGAACCAAAAAAAAATGGAAAGGATTGCATATGACCAGGTAGAATCAGTGACTCATATCAATGATTGATATCTATCAATTAAATTAGTTGTTTGACGTTTATACATTAAATTTAGTTAAAAACATTTATGAACCGTTTGAGAAGCACTAGGGAAGATTGTGAAGCAATTCTATACTAGTTCTAATTTAAATTAAATTTAGATCTTTAGGTCTAAACGCTTATTAGAGATCTGTTTCATTTCTATCTTCGGAACCTCTTCTTCGTTGATGTTTCGGCTTGAACCGTTCTTCTTTGTCTCCATTACAAATTGTTGAGTGGTTGAGGGCTCTCTTGCAGATATTTTGAGCCCAAGGGAATTACCCACAATTCATGGCAATGTGATGTTAAAAACGGGGTATGTGGAATGTGGAAATCGTAGATGTAAAATTACATACAAAGAGAACAGCACATGGGCGCCTGGCATATTAAATTTACACAGAAACATTGAGGATTAAAGATGGTGCATAAAAACACATGAAATCAGAGACTTTATCACACACCTGGTTCAGCTATCAAACATTTGGTGAATGGACCTGTACTTGTATATCTCTTTTCTAGACTTCTGACCACTCAAAGCGCTCTAACACTACATGACATCATTCACACATTCATACACTGATGGGAGGGGCTAAGGTGCCACCTGCCCATCAGGAGTAACTAACGTTCATACACCGCAGGTAGGCACAGCTACGGGAGACATTTGGGGTTAAGTGTCTTGCTCAAGGACACATCAACATGTAGACTGTAAGTTGTTGCGTCACTCGTTGACATCAGAGCCCCCTCGTGTAGTAGGCATACGTGTGAACGGAGGACGAGAGCCTGACCAATACTGACAACATTCAAAAGTTTACGTAAATATTGAAAAAAGAATTGTGACCCTAGCTTTGAATTAAAAAGTGAATCCCTTTTTCTGTGAGTATATTAGCAGTAATAGCCAATAGTGTGTCTTAATGAAAAACAGTAACATCAGTTTTGCAAGACACATAGTGTTTGTATGTTTTAGTTCCACTTAATGTGTAAATAATCATTTGTTCTTTAGAGGTACACATGAGTGACTTTTTTTTGGCATTCATAATTTTTCTGGTAAATAGAAATTTCTCTGAGGTGCAAATGAAGTGTATGAGGGGAGCCCCTATTGGGGTAATCTGATTAAATGTTTTCTGTCTGTGGTTTTGACCAGTTTGCATTTATGGAAAATTAACAAATGGGTTAAATTGTTAATGTCAGAAATTGTGGACCAATGATGAAAAAATTATCATTGAAGTGTTGTTATTGGTAAATGAACTGTACTTGTATAGATCTTTTCAATTTTTCCAACCACTCAAAGCGCTCATAAAAAACATTCATACACATTCACACATTGACATGGACTAGCAGAGCCAGGAATTGAACCACCAATCCTCTGATTGAAGGACAACCCTGCTCACCACTGAGCCACAGTTGCCTTGTGGTGACATGAGACTTTCATCAGTAGCACGCATATAAAAACTCCCAGTGGGCACTCAGCTGTACCTACTGGTAACTCGTTTCAACCATTTCTTCTGTAGTGCTCAAAAATGTGTGCATATTTGTCCCAGATGATTTTCACATTTCATGCAGTTGAGCCGCCAGTGGAAGTCGGACAAAATCACTACCCACTAGGATCCAAACTGCGCAGGTAATTGCATCCTCACACTTTTGGTCGCTTATCATAACTGTCAAACATGTATTACCATAATTACTTCAAGTTCTCTACAATAACATTGTTGTTGACAACATTTTCCCAAAATTTCAGTTTTGTTTTCCAGCAATGTAAACTAAACAAACATATTTAGCGTATCATTTATTTCTGCTTTCCTCGAAATGGCCCTGTTTTCACACATTTAAGCAGCAGTAGGAAGCAGGATCTATTTTCTGTATCTTGAAGTCTCCAAGAATGTACATTTTAAGATGGTAGGGTGAAGTGTATGTTGTCAGGGCACAGTCACAGCTACAGTAGAGTTCATGCCATGAAATAAAATGATGACAGTTCAAACAACACCATCAGATGAGTAGTGAGACAGGCTGGTGTTACTGATGGGTTCTGAATCTAAAAGGTTCCACAAACCCACCGTTTAGTCAAGAACCACTTTAATATGAAGACAGCAGCTTTCAGCCTGCGGGATTGTAATCTAGAAATAGAATTCAATACATTCATATTGGAAGGCAAAAACACAAAGAAGTAAGTTTATAATGTTCTTAAAGAATTGTTACAATTTTAATGGCGTGTTCAGCTGCTCTGCAACTTCTTCATAATGAGGCTGCTGGGTGGTGCGTTGGTGAATATAGTCCCCACAAAAACATGCGTCCCCCAAAGAGAGTGCCGGATCACTCTGCAGCAGCCCAGGTCCTCGATCTGAAAGCCCAGGTGACGGTAACGGTCATCTGTCTCGAACAGTGTGTTGTTGGTGTACGAGCCAAAGAACTGGGGAGGAACACACATTCATCATATAGTTATCTGATCACATCCATCTCCAAAAAAAAAAGATGAACTAATAATTCTCTTCAATACTTTTATAATGTATCAGCAGCTTTGAATGTTGATTGAGGATGCAATCTTTTTATTTATTTTCTGATCGTAGCCCACCCTCGTTGACCGTTAACCTACAAGACTAGTGGCTTGCATGCAGGGTGCGTGGTTGAAGTTTACCAATGCACAAACAGGTTAAATCCATAATTTACTGCGTGTGTTCATTGTCATGGACACGTCCACCACATGAATGAGCTTATAGGTTTACTCTGTCAGAGTATTGTTAGTGTGTTGACGTTAGCGAGACAGATGAGTGACGGTGAATATGACGTCAGCAGTGAGGTCACAGCTGTGAACGTAGCAGAGCCGTGTGTCTACACTTTGTTTGAGGCTGAATTAATGCTACAAGTCCTCATTAGCTAACTTCTCTTGTCTTGCTGGTCAGTCAGCTGATGATCAAAGGGAAGGGGGTTAGGCCACAAGTTAGCCACAACTCAGGCTCAGGCTCACTTAAGGTGGGCTCACCTTTAAGGTGGACCAGCTATTCTCATTTTAGTGACACGTCGCTCTTCTGAGTTTTGCTCAGTTTTTAAGAAATATAAATGTATTTGTCATTTGTTCCATTTAACTGATCAAACTTTATACTGTTGGTGAATGTATAATGGTTAATTCTTAAATGGTGACAGTGTAACACAATGTAAAAAGCAACACAACCTGCATTGTTTTCCTACAATGCTCAAAGTGTGCACTTGCTTGTACAGTGCAAGTTGAAATGATTTGAACTCAAACTGCAAAGTCGATCTGGCTTTTTTCTTAACCAGGAATTTAGCAGTACTTTTAAATCAATCAAAAGTATTGAGCTAAGAGCTCAGCACCAACTCTGAACCTTTCCAATTGTTGAGTCCAGCTCAGACCGCTTAACATGAGTAGAAGGTAATCTCTCTGGGGTCACCATTCACATTTTAAACTTCACAGTGCACACCAGTGCAAGTAGGCAGGCCTACAGAACAATGTGAACTTTGAGTGAACCTGAGAAACTTCACCCAATCTGATGCTCTGGTTTGCTGCGCCAACTAGTAGTGAGAACATGCTGTTCAGCCCCATAGTACCAAGCTACTCAGTCAGTCAGTCATTACTTTTGTAAAACATTCTAACTTGCATAAGCTGGCCCAGCACTCTACACTAGTCAAAGAATCTCTTTAGAACCCGGCCTCTTCAGTAGATATGCATCTGTTCACATCTTTCCTTCATCTTGCACTGCAGCTGGATTCTCTTCATGTCTCCAGATCGTGCCAGAATCTCAGCAGCATATTTCACATCAAATGAAACAAATCAAAATCTATCGTCAGGCTTCAAATTATGTGTTATGTTTATGTCCTGTGAGCCAGATCAGACCAATCAGAGTACTGTGAGGAGCCACAGGCAGCTAGGGGCGGGGCACAGAGAGGAGTGTTGTTTCTAAACAACAATGGCGGCTCCTGAAGAGGTTAGCTGCTGCAAACGCATCAGTTGTAGAACAACTGGAGAGTATTTCTTTATGAATGAAGAGTAAAGAACGACACTGAAGGCTTCTGTAGAAAAGACGTTTTCTCTCTTCTCCTGACTGACTTCAGTAAGCGTTTGATTGACAGATGGTTCATCCAATCCATTTTCCAAACCATTTCCAATGAAGCTCCACAGATGCTTCTGTGTAACAAACCGTGTTCTGGGTCAGGTTAGTCTTTTCTTGGACTCTGGATGCCTTCATGATATCTCTACATTTAACATCAAAGTGGATCTGGGGACCTTTAGACTCGTAGCCTGCAGCTTCTTCCCTCATCAACATGCACTTTGCTGCACAGTTGAACTGGAGATTAGTGGGCACTACAACTTAACTGAGAAGAGATTTTTCTAAATAGTACCAATGCAGACTGATAAAACAAATATCGGTAATATCATGAAAGCAGTGACATTAGCACACGATCTGGCTAGCATTCATTCTCGAATTGTAAGTATAGGGCTGGGTCCCAACAGCAAGTTCCATTTTGGATTTGGTATGACAAGTGCTCACCCTCCTGCTGGTGTTACACTGTGTTCTCTGACCCATCAGATTGTGTGACCTGCAGCATTGTAGCAAATTTTAACTAATAAACCTGCTAAATGATGATGTAGAGTTCAATTATTTACACAGTGACAGGTTTTTCCTCGCAGCAGTAGGAAAGATGGTAGGTGGCTAATGGAGACATACTGATTGAAATAAGAACAGGACAGATTTTTCCCACAAAGATGTCTTCATTCCACCAAACAAACTACCTAAAGATTTAGTGAGCAGATTCAGAACTGGATTCAGATTTGATGAAATGCTCTGTAACCGCATCCCTTAGTGACAGCGGTATCTTACCGCCAGGCCTGAGGAGGGGTCGATGAAGTCCGCCCAGAAGCCCTCCCTCTGCAGAGTGTAGCAGATCTCCTTCGCTCCATCAACAAACTGCAAAGCAGAGACACAACTTAGCCCTCCTTAGTGGCTTCAGTGATTAGGGATTTACTGTCTTCAGCTCCCCATGTGTGACAAATTATTCATTCTGCAATATTGCAACATTACTGATATTTAATATATTTATATATTTAATATATTTAATATATATTACTGATATTTAATATATATATCAATCAAAAACCTTGCAGAGTGAAAAAACAGGAGTAGAAATATGCAAAAAAATGTCTTCTGAGGGTAACAATATCACATTATATCAAGCTTTTTTTGGGCTTACAATAACAAGTGTAATTTATGAGCAGCTTCATCAGAAGAAGCTGACGTACGTGGGCTTAATAGTGATATTTACCCTATAGCTGGTAAACAGACTCCTGTACTCAGTCAAATGGATTCATCAGACCAACCACATCATTCTTCTGGAACAAAACTACCAGAAAAACATCAGACTTACATATCTACCCGACAATCACTACAAGCTCTACAAGCTCTACAATCACTACAATGTTTACAATCTCTACAATCACTATAATCACAACAATGTTTACAATCTCTACAATCACTGTAATCTCTACAATCTCTATAATAACTACACACAAGTGATACCTGCTGCGCTGACAGTGTCTCTAAATGGATTTCCACAATGGACAGCTCGACACCAGCCTGACAGTTATCTGATGCTGCTCTCTGGTGGTCTCTCTGATGTGACCATTCCTCACCCATGGCTTTATTCCAAAACACCACCATTTTACGATAGCAGATTAATTACAATAACTATTTGTAGGAATGAGCTCAGGGAAAATCTGTGTTTCCTCAATGGCTGTCAACATCCCTCCTCCTCTCCTTCTGTTTGCTAATGGTAAATGGTCCTGTACTTGTATAAATCTTTTCTAGTCTTCCGACCACTCAAAGCTCTTAAACACTACATGACATCATTCACACCCACTGATGACAGTGGACAATTTAGAGTTAAGTGTCTTCCCCAAAGACACATCGACATGTACTAGCGTAGTTGGGGATCGAACTGCCGATCCTCTGATAGAAGAACGACCCTGCTCACCACTGAGCCACAGTCACGACTTTAAAAGCTTGACAGGGAGTCAGACTGAAAACATCCCTGCTTTGTAGAGGTGTGCTGTTGTAGCTCCAGGAAGTCCAGATGGAATAACATTAACGCCTTTAACAGTTTACCAGTCACCAAAACACTGCACAATGGTTTGCAAAAATTGGCTAATGCAGCGACTTGTCGGATGATGTTGCAGCAAAAGTTAAGCTAGGTGCGAAATACGGTGGGTCCCGAATGTCTCAATAGCAAAAGAATATGACAATTATTTGTCACTTTAAAAGCTTACTAGTGCCGAGTTTTCATTATCAAACTGCAAAACATTTATTCAGAAATATGAAAACTAAGAATCTATATTACTGTGCGTATTCTGGAGCAGAGCGTAGTTGGGATATTCAAACAATACTGTAGAATAACCGTATCCTTAAAAAGAAGTCCCTTTAATCAAACGAGAGACATCGCAGCACATAACGGATGCAACCCATGGGAGCGCAGGCCTCCGCAGGCTGCATGAAGCCTGGCACAGAGGGGAGAGGGTCCGCAAACACGACAACACAAAGCAGCTTGAGCCCAGCTGCATTTGATACAATGCATTTCACTTGTGACTTGTTTGCAATTCCTGGTCATATTATCTCATAATCCCGTGGTTGGTGATAACAGATATACTCATATGTGGTTGGTTCAACAGTTTTTTTTTCTCCAGTGAATTACAGAAGGGGAAAAAGAACTTAATGAATATAGTTTTCAGATACATTCAGTATGGGTACTCCGACTGTAAGCGGACAATATTCATTCTAAATTGTTTGATCTGTGGCCTCCATGAAGGCCGATCAGATTCTACATTGAAACATTTTCAATCCACATTTTCCTTCTTTATCGCCTGCTTTTTAATTTGCTCTTAGAGCGACACAGGTGGACACACACGCTCCACTGCCATCTGCAGCAGTAGTTTGAGAATCTAGCAAGAAAAACACTGATAATCGATTAAAAAGATAGAGGCCTAAAGGATAAATTATATATACGATATGAATTAAGTCTGATAAATGATTAAATCCTGCTCCCCCTGCTCCCAAAGAGGGGGAGACGAGCAGACACACTCATCAGCCCTATTTTCTGGAGAAAATAATTCCGTCAAAGTGAAATTGTATTCAAATAAGCAAAAACAAATGGATTTCCACAAATCCTTCTAATAAATAAATTTTCAAAAATCCTGATAGTAACTTTCCTCTTTTAGGTTTTGAGTCTGTTGGCGAGAACGGTACCTAAACTAGTTGTGAATGAGGAAAACATAAGCCAAGGATTTATGTTTTCAGTTCAGTTGGTTTGTCAGCAGGATTACAGAAACACTACTCGCCCGATGTTCAAGAAACCTGGTGGAAGGGTGGAGCATGGGCCAAGGAACAAGCCATTACATTTAGGAGCTGATCCAAATCCTGGGGCATATACAGGCATTATGTTTCACATGGCCTTGGAGGTTTGGACTCTCTGATTGCCCCTCTAGTTGAGAATAAATCATTTTAGTGCAGACTGACTCCATGGTTCTTGTAGTCCAAGGCTGCAGTAGTTGCGAGAGTGTGCCAGTCTACCCAAACATACAAAAACAGAAACACCCCCCCTAGCAGCTCACCTTGTCAAGCATCTGATCCCTCTCCTGTTCCACCTCAGCACACCATGACGTCATATCATTCTGGGTCTTTTGGGTCACTGTGACCACCATCATACCAGTGGATGGTGCTTCAGGAAACATGGACTGGAACTCTGATCATCACATCAGCAAACATACAAATCAGACAGAAACAGGAAGCACTTTGTTGTATATTTCAAGCGACAGTGATGTTAAACTACAACTTCTCATCAGCAGGAAGAGCAACACTTCAGTAATCTTTCTCTCCCCCTTCAGGAGAGAAAGATTACTGAAGTGTTGCTCTTCCTGCTGAAAGACAATGACAAACATCCACAAAACTGTTAACTAAGGATCACATTGCCTGTTTCTTAGTAACCAGTCCAAATTAAGAAGATGAACATGGATGTTATGGATAATTGTGCGAGTCGCTACATTGCAGTCTCAGTTCTGTACCTTTCTTTAGAAGTTCAGGGCAGGACTGTATGGCACACTCCAGACTGGAGCTGTCAAAGTACTGTGCAGCGACGTTGACATTCTGAGACGAGGCTGGGTCATCTTTCTCCTGACACACACACACACACACACACACACACACACACACACACACACACACACGCACACGCACACGCACACGCACACGCACACGCACACGCACACGCACACGCGGTTTTCCTTAAGTTCGTAGTCTAGACAGAATGGGACTTGCAAGCTTGAGGAGACCGGTCAAGCTTAGCAGTCCTCTGAAGTATCCCTTGAATCCAGTGGATGTATGGACACAGAAGACTCACTGATTTGTTCTAGCTCATTCCAGAAACTAGTCCGAGTGTGGGAGGCTGTGTCAATTATTAAGTTACCTCATTGTAAATGTTGAACAAGTGCTTGCCATGTTTGAGTGTAACAACACACTACTTTTGTTACAGAAGAACTGAACATCAAGTTAAAGTAATAACACTGAGCATCAGACCAACCATAGAAACATCCAGGTGAGAGCCTTTTTACTTTTAGAAAAAAGAAAGGTTTCTCACTGCGTCAGTCACATGTTTCCACACCAAGAGTAGACTTAAGACTTTCCTCTATGATAGCGCTTATAGTTAGGGCTGGCTAAGGCTTATAGTTAGGGCTGGCTCAGGTTTTCCCTGGTCCAGGCCCTAGATTTGCTGCTATAGGCCTACACTGCTGGGGGACATCTTAGGATACACTGAGCTCCTCTCTCCTTTTCTCTCTGTCCTTCTGTATGAATTCATGTCCCATCAATGCACATTACTAACTCTACTTCTTCCCCAGAGTCTTTGTGCTTTCTCCCCTCACAGGTTTCCATGGATTGTGGTTTTATCTGGACCCTGGTCCTGCCTGACACCTGCTATTAGCATTATTGTTATTAGCTGCATTGCTATTAGTATGGTCAATACCATTACTGCTTCTATTATCATTATTATTCTACTATATCAACTGCTGCTGTTATTATTGGTAGTTGTAACTTATTCATGACTACTACTCTCATTATATGAATAATTTCTATCACATGAATTGAATGTGTTTTAACTCTGTTATGCTGTTCATTCTGTACACATGACATCTATTGTACTTCTATCCATCCTGATAGAGGATCCTCCTCTGTTGCTCTCCTTGAGGTTTCTTCCCTTTTTCTCCCTGTGAAAAGGTTTTTTGGGGGCGTTTTTCCTGATCCGATGAGAGGTCCTGGGACAGAGGATGTCGTATGTGTACAGATTGTAAAGCCCTCTGAGGTAGATTTGTGATTTTGGGCTATCCAAAATAAATTGAATTGAACATGTTTGACTTCTGTTGGCTACTTTTACATACACTGTTTTAATAAACCATTTTGTCACTCTGAATTCAATCATTAATATATATCTTTAGTGTGATTTGATGGATTACATCGTTGGAATATGTTCTATGTATCTACGATGGGCCATGTGCTGTTCTGAGGCTTGTGACTGGATTACCAGTCAGGATTACTTCTGTTGTTACATTGTTAAATGCTACTCTTACAAACCTTTAATGTTGCATATTCCTGGAGTCAGGAGGATCCTAAAGTGTGATCTCCTTTCATGGATGGATAGTTACGTGGCTGGATTATTTGGAAGAGAGAAGGCCAAATTGGGAAGTAAGTTAAAGCAACAGTTGAAGATTTCTGATCCTACTTATCTGCTGGTCTTGTATCGTGGACAAAGAGTCTTATATATTCTAGAGATAAC
>JACSYO010001921.1:290000-447506 GCA_016806645.1 Ophiodon elongatus | reverse complement strand
ATATGTGTATATATATATGTGTATATGTGTATATATATATATATATATATATGTGTATATGTGTATATATATGTGTATATATATATATATATATGTGCATATATGTATATATGTGTATATGTGTATATATATATATATATATATATATATATGTATATGTGTATATGTGTGTATATATATATATATATATGTATATGTGTGTATGTGTATATATATGTGTATATATATGTGTGTATGTGTATATATATGTATATGTGTATATATATATATATGTATATGTGTATATATATATATATATATGTATATGTGTGTATATATATATGTATATGTGTATATATATATATATATATATATATACATATTTACATATTTACAGCCGTTCTTCCTGCACTCAGACTAGAAGTGCCTTCCAGATTAAAAAAAGCAAAATAAAACATGTAGCCCTCAGAACACAGTATCAGTCAACTGTCTGCCAATCGGTTATTCCCTGGCACCTTCTCCAGATGTGTGGAGACGGCTGTGGAGCCAGAGGGGGAAGAGAATATTGATTTACCTGGAATCAGCTTTTACTAGCTCGGTCAGTGGCCATCTCTCGTCTCTAATCATAAATGCAGTGGAAACTCTCCAGTATGGAAGGTGGTTCATCATTTAGCTCTACTACTGCACATGCTGATTCGCACATACAACAAAGGGAAGGCAGCCTACATAAATCACAAGGCGGAGTATATTCAACGTATACTATGCTGGGCTCATACACTGGTGTATATTCCCAGTGTATTTAACAGAGGACCTTGTGACGAGAGGGTGTACTGGTCACCGACCTGGTCACCCAGATTCTGCAAGGCAGAGGTGGACCTGTTCGCCACAAAGGGAAACGCTTGGCGCTCCCAATCCTCTGCTGGGAGTGGACGCGTTTGCACATTGGCTGTTGCCCAGGATGCTCCTTTACACTTTCCTAGCAGTCCCATTAATCCCTTGGCTTTTGGACCGAGTGTAGGAAGAGTGACTGTCAGCAATCCTAATAGCCCCAAGACGTTTGGGCATGTCATGCTTTCCGTGCCTGCTTCAGCTAATGTCAAGCCACCCATGGGACCTACTGTGGCGCGGGGGGTGCTGTCTCCAAGGCGGAGGGAGCAATCAGGAATTAAGTGGTGAAAGGTCAACGCCTGTCGGCTTGGCCCCTGTACTTGAGCGCTTAAAGGGGTTGGGTCTCTCTCAGGATGTTGTGGATACTATTCAGAACTTCCAGAGTGTCTTAAAAAGCCAAATGGTCAGATTTTAAGCAATGATGTACATACAACAGCCTGGAGCCCACCCACTGCTTGTCCTCTGCCTCACATGCTTTTATTCTTCAAATAATGGTGGACAGGAATTTAGCTTTCAGCACAGTTAAATTTATGCTGCTGCTATTTCATCCTTACATGACGGCTTTGGTGATTTGGGGAAACGGGACCCCCAATTGCCACCGGGTGATTCACACCCTGAGAAGAGTCGTCATTCCTCATTCATTCAGGCGGGCAACAAAAGTACGAAGATGAGCTAGACAGAGGCTAAATCCAAATTGTACAGGCTGGGTCATTAACATGATCAGATTGCTGGAAAGCTATGGCACAAGGCTCAAGCCTGGCTTTGTCCAGGAGGAAGAGGCTTAAGAAGCTAAACAGGGTAGAGCCTGGTTGCGGAGAATATCTGGGACAAACAGGCAGCCACTTGAATAGGTACTGGGTACAGGATAATCAGAGTGAGATTGCTTGACCTTCCCCTTAATGTCTCAGACCAGGGCTTCAACCACACAGGAAGAGAAAATGATCTCTGTGTCCACTGAAGTCTCCTCCTCCTGAAACTAGTGGGAGAGAGCATCAGGTTTGATGTTCTTAGAACCTGAGCTGTAGGAGAGAGTAAACAAAAGTGATTAAAGAACAAAGCCCATGGAATTCTATCTCTTAGCCTTTAGGATGTATTCTAGATTTTTATGATCAGTCCAAATGGAAGATCCGCCCCCTCAAGCCAGTTTATCAACTCCTTTTCAATTCAATTACATTTATTTTATACAGCCCAAAATCACAAATTACAAATTATCCTCAGAGGGGTTTACAATCTGTACACATACAACATCCTCTGTCCCGGGACCTCTAATCGGTTCAGGAAGAACTCTTGGAAAAAAAGGTGTCAAAACACTTTTGACGATGCAACCATTTGCTGCACTTAACTCTACACTACACAGGAGCTTCTTCAGCTGCAGCCTCCTCCATCAGATGGACTTGATCTTGATGTTGATTTGTCGGATATCAAGCCCAGAACCATAAAGAGAGCGGGGGTACAAACCTGTGCTATCCTCTGCTATCATGGGGAATGTCTGCTCCTTGGCTAATAAGGGGGATGAGTTGACAGCTTATATACCGACAGAGCAGCCTGTGTTTTACAGGGACTTGGCTCTCTGACAGCGAAGACTGTAAAAAAAACAAGGTAGAGGTGTTTGCTTTTTACGTGAATGACCGGTGGGGTCATCCTGGTCATGCCACGGTGAAAGTGAAAGTTTGTGACCTGAACATTGAGCTGCTTGCGGGAAGTTGCCGACCTTTCTTTTTGCCCAGGGAGTTCTCTCATGTGATTGTTCAAGTTGTCTATATTCCTCCATCGGGTAACAGGAAGCTGGCCACAGAGACCACATCCAGAGTCACCCATGACTTACAACGCTCCTGTCCAGACACGTTGGTTGTTATAAATGGAACATTTTAATCACTGCTCTCTCGCTGCCACCCTACCCTCTTTTAAACAAATGGTGTCATATCCTAAGAAGGGTGATACAACTTTGGATTTGTTTTATGTGAACATTAAAGACAATTTTATTTCAAAGATGCTCCCCACTCTTGGACAATCGGACCATAATTTGATATAATTGACATCCAGTTATTCTCCTTTGGTTCGGAAGCAGCCGATTATGTTCCAGAATGTCCGTGTGTGGACGGAGGACGCTTGTGAAATGTTAAGAGGGTGTGTTATGGTGGTATGTGTTTTTAGATGATAAAAATGACCTGGAAAGTGTCACAGTTCAGCTTCCCCTTCTCTCCTGCCACTCTGTCTCTCTCCCACTAATCAGTTAATTCTGTGCACCTGTCTGTCCCACCCACCTGTTCAGCTTCCCTTCTCTCCTTTCCGTGCCAGACCTTCCAGCACTAACTCTCGGACTGCTTTCCCGTTGCCGACCCTGCCTGCTTGGACTTCCCTGCCTTTCCTCTGCCCCGGTAATCGACCCTGTTCTTCTGTCCCCGACTACGAGTTTAGGCTCAGCTCCCTCTTGTCCCCGTCTGCTTGTTCCCCTGACGTCTTGGTGTGTTACCTGTATCTGCATACAATAAAGCCTTCTTCAACGAAAGTACAGTGTCGGTCGTACTGCGCTTGGGTCCTAACTTACCCCGTTACTGGAAAGTATCTCTGACAAAGTGACCTGTTATATTAATTACTGTGTCAAGTCCATCATTCCCTGGAAACAAATAAAAACATTCCCTAATAATAAACCTTGGCTGACAAGGGAGGTTAAAGCTGCTATTAAAAGGAAGAAAACTGCATTCTTCAGCGGTGACAAAGATCTGGTTAAAACTGCTCAAAAAGATTTAAAAGCAATAATCAAACAGGTTAAGCGTAAATATAAGGAAAGGGTTGAAGGAGAGATGTCCAATAGTAACACAAGGGGCCTTTGGAACGGCATGAAATCTATTACTGGTTATGGGACCAGCAATCCCAGCTTCCCTGGTGCTGGGATCAATGTAAATTAAGCAAACCAGTTCTTTGCATGGTTTGATGAATTTTATTTTTTTGCATCTCACAAGAGCATCCTCTCTTCTATTGCACTGAGTCGTCCTGAGGACTGTAGCCCAGACTTTTTAATAGGTGTTGAGGAGGTTCGACAGCAGTTAAAGTGCCTTAAGGTTCACAAGGCAGAGGCCCTGATGGTGTCCATCCACGCACCCTGAAGGTCTGCGCTGACCAGCTGTGCTCAGTCCTTTATTCTATCTTTTCCTTGTCTCTGTCTTCATCAAAAATTCCAGTAATGTGGAAAACATCTTGTCTAGTGGTCTTAACCATAAACCTATAGCCCTGACGTCACACATAATGAAATATTTTCAAAGGGTTGTCCTGGGTCACCTGAGTAGACAGGTCTCAGTCTTCCAAGATCCCTTGCAGTTTGTATACGGGAAGGGTGTAGGGGTAGATAACTACTACTTTTTATGCTTCACAGTATTTATAGCCATCTTGAAACAACTGCCAGCTCTGTTAGGATTATGTTTTTCGACTTTTTAGTGCTTTTGGTACAATTCAACCAAACCTTTTAGCTAAAATAGTTTTATAAAGAAAAATCATAACTTTTACTCCGTCACATAAGGGTGCATTCATTGCGCTACTTTTATTTATTCATTGTTTTGTGCATTCATGAGCCAGTAAGAGGCAGGTGGTCAACTCATCCCCTCCAGCGGTTTGGTCTGGCTCTGAGTGACTATTGGCCCCAGGTCTTCTGGTACTCTATTATCCTATAGCAGCCAACATGACTCTCTGTTCAAAGCAGCATGGCTGAAGCTACGCTAGGAGACGATGAAAGCAGTATGGCTGGCATTTCCCACACATTTTTACTAGTGAACTAGTTATGAGTTACGTTACGTTACTAGCGTTACGTTACTAACGTTACATTACTAACAGCCGCTAATATTTAGACAGAAGAATACATACAGTATATAATGCCTCAAAACTACAATTACTGCCGCTTTCTGACATAGTGTTAATATTCAATGGTGTGCGTTTAACTAGGCCAATGCTCATTGTTGTAGCCTAAAGAGACAGAAAAAGACTGACCAAATTATGTATTCCATGTGGACATGGCTGAGCTTCCTCGGGTCAAATAAAAGAAGTCAACACACCTGTATTTAATGGTAATTAATGATGGAACATCACAGCATTATCTCCAAATTAGCCTGAATCTGTTCTCTATGATGCATTTTCAGAAAGACAAGAGACTGAATTGGCCACTTCTGGATGTTATTGTTTTTAATGATTGGACAGACCTGGATGTGATCTCTGTCTGTCTGCAAAGGGATCTAGGACTTAGGACATCTATACTGGAACGATTAAAGTTTAAGGACACTGCAACATGTTGACATTCTGTATATTAACTTCTTATTATTTATATCATGCACATGCACACAATTTGCTCATTTATTTTGAAGAATCATATTATAATAAAGACAGCAAAAAAAAAACGATTTAATTTATTGGTAAACTTATTGTTCACTTCATCTGCTGCGGTCTCTCTCCTCTCTCTCTATCATGTGCTGTCTCTCTCCACTGGGACTTTAAAGTTTTCACCTTCAGTAAAATGAGCCATTGAACGCTGTAGTTTGTTTTGGGGCCTCCCTGTAATGCAAAGTAGACTAATGTTAGTGAAGTTTGTAATATAAAACATAACTGCAACTACAATCATGATGGAGCAAAATGCATTTAATATTATTAATCATAGCCTACTGCAGGTTGACTTCCTATTCTTCCATCTTTAAAGAATGATGTTTTTTCCACCTGGACCTCTGAGCTGTGCCATTTCTCCTCCACTCATCCCGTTGTGAGTTGAACGCTGACCGTTAGCTTGAAGAGTTCAGTATTCTTAGGGCCTACGTGAGGAAGCTGTCCCTGAGCCTGGTGATGCTGGACCGGATGCTGAGGTACCGTCTAATAGATGGCAGCAGGCAGAACAGTTTATGGCTGGGGTGATTGGGGTCTCTAATAATCCTGTTGGCTTTCTTCCTACACAACTGGGTGAAGAGGTCCTTCAATGATGGCAGCTCCGTCCTGGTGTTGTGCTGAGCAGTTTTCACCACCCTCTGTAGAGCCTTGCGGCTGAGGGTGGTACAACCACAGTACCGGGTGGTGATGAAGCTTGATCGAGAACCTTTTTCTCATACCATCTCCGATTAATTCTGTGATATATGTGGCCCTCAGTTTTGAAAACAAAAGGGAGACACTATGTCAAATATAGATATTTTTTGGGGAAAACAAATACAAATACCATAACACATACTGCATTTGCTTTGTGCCACACACCTAACACCTGCTATCTAAAAACATATGCTGTGGTGGCAGTCAACACAAGTCTACCGTACATTATTTGTAGTTATTGGGCTTAAAACAGAAAAAAAAACACTGGCCTGGTTGTTAATGCTGAGCATAAAGAGACCTGCTGTGGATGTCACTTATTTTATTCACAAATAAATCATTGCGGCCCTTTGCCTCCCAGCCTTCACCACTTTCTCTCTCTCTCTTCTGCCATCATCAGGAGCAGCAGCAGCAGGGTGAAGCGGTCTGCTGCCTAATTAGAGGGTCAGAGAGGAGAAGGCAAAAGACGCTGCAATTTAACAGACCTAATTTAATTACAATTCATCATCCCACTCGGCACAGGCAGAAGCGATCCACACTGAGCAGAAGGTGAGAGAGAGCCTCCAAACACACCATGAAACATTCAACAGCTTACTCAATAGGCCGGCAACTTCTATTCAAAGACGGAGTAGATAACATGCAGGAGGCTGTTATACTCAAAAAAACGACGCTTTCAACTAACTTAATAAAATCATGGAAAGGATTTCCATATGATTAAAATGCTTTATTTAAGCATAAAACAATTATGTTGATCAAACTTAAAGTACTTGAGTAGGATCAACTTAATTTATTAGGGTTGGTTCAACGCATTTACTTGGGTTGTGTCCAACTCAACTTAATAGGGTTGGTTTGACTAATTCTACATTAGTAAAAAATACACTAGTCAATTAAGTTGGACCAACTCAAATTAATTAATTTTATCCAGCCCAAGTAAAATAGGTTGGACTAACTCTAATAAATTAAGTTGATCCGGCCCAAGTAAATTATATTGGACCAACAGAATTGCTTATTGCTTAAAGAAAGCAGTGTAATCGTGTTGAAATACTTTCCATGATTTAGCTAAAGCTAATTCTAAAAATAACTTGAGTGTTAACATTTTTTAAATGTTTACCATGAACCAGAACTGAAACTTAAGTTTTAACAAAATATACAGCCTGGTTGGCTGGAAACATAACAAGACAAATGGGAGATGTTGCAATAAAATTGTATTTCTCAAAATAGGCACTGAATGTTTTACACGAGCAGTTGCTTGCAAACATACGAATCAAAATACAAGTTTTCTCAACTTTCTATGACATGCATACATACAAAATAATAAAGTACACGGCTTCACTTATTTTTGAAACATGTTCTGTATACATTTGTTTGAAAACTGCAACCCCCAAACATACAAGTAAGTTTCTTGACTCTTCAAATGAGTAAAAAATTATCCTTCTCTTTAGGAAGATCAAAACAAGTGCACAAATGACAACTGAATGTTGACAATTCCAGCAGCTCCTGGGAGTTTTGTTGAGGATGGACTCTACTTAAATGAATGTGCAAGGCATTCCATGTCTTAAAAGGGTGACTGTGGTACAGTGGTGAGCAGGGTCGTCCTTCAATCAGAGGACCGGCGATTTGATCCCCAGCTCCACTAGTCCATGTTGATGTGTCCTTGGGCAAGACACTTAACCCCAAATTGCTCCCGTAGCTGTGCTGTGCTAAAGTTGTATGAATGTTAGCTACTCCTGATGGGCAGGTGGCACCTTAGCTCCTCCCATCAGTGTGTGGATGGGTGAATAATGTCATGTAGTGTTAAAGAGCTTTGACTGGTCGGAAGACTAGAAAAGATCTATACAAGTACAGGTCCATGTACAATTTTAAAAGTATATGGGCAGTTTATGTGTGGGCATGGATAGCGCAGCCTGTGCCAAAGTCTAAAATGTTATAGTATCTCATACCTACCAGACACACTACACTCCTTACACCTCCACATCCCCTCAGCCATACCAAACCAAAACAAATATTAAAACAAGCATGTGATAAGCTGAGACCAACCATGTATTAACCCCTGCTGGTAGAAGCTATTTTTTTGACCGACCTAACATTCCAACTGACCTAGCAACGGAAAGAGCAACCTTTACTAGCAGCTGGTTGCACATAAAAAATAAAAACATGGGAACTAGGCAAATCTAATTTAGCTAGAACATCACACATAAGCTTTTTAACATTGGAATCGCTTGTTCAGTCAGAAACATTCACTGTTTTATGCCTGGCAGGTCAGTGAGGTTGACCAGGACGCTCTTGAGGTGGGACGGTGCAGTCAGTGAGGTTGACCAAGACACTCTTAAGAGGCACGGTGCAGTCAGTGAGGTTGACCAGGACACTCTTGAGGTGGGACGGTGCAGTCAGTGAGGTTGACCAGGACACTCTTGAGGTGGGACGGTGCAGTCAGTGAGGTTGACCAGGACGCTCTTGAGGTGGGACGGTGCAGTCAGTGAGGTTGACCAGGACGCTCTTGAGGTGGGACGGTGCAGTCAGTGAGGTTGACCAGGACACTCTTGCGATGGGATAGCAGACACAGCACACTTTTGCCGTCAGAGGTTGCTGTAATAAAGTGAGATACAACAATCAATTAATATCTATGAAGGTTAAGATATCAAGTTATCTTGATGAAAACATTTTTTAAGGAAAGTAGCTAACGCTCACTAGCTAAACTAGTGCATTGAAGTGAAAAGGAATTACATTTGAAGGCACAAGTTTTGTTTCCTTGGGGGTAATACTTAGGGGTGAAACTCTCTAGGCACCTCACGATTCGATTCCGATTCAGAGGGCTATTATGTGATTATAAGACAAGTATCGATTCATTAACATTTTTATATAGATTATATATTTTTTCTCACTGACTTTCTGCTATTTGTAAAAACACAGCATATTTGTAAAGATGCATCATGTTAAAAAATGTTTTACTTCAATTATCTTTTATCAATTCAATATTATTAACAAATAGAAATGTTACCCTCACGTTAACATATCTCTTCTATCATTGCAAAGAAAAAAAGAAAATCGGGCCTGTAGCAGCATCCTCGTAGTAAAGACACAGAATTCAGAATATTCTGAGTCTTTGCTGCTATTGTCCTGAGTCGAACGATTTCCGGCGTGACGCACTTTACGGTCTTTTCGCGGCATTTTTCTTCGCCGATCACCATCAAAGTGTAAGTAGTATTCATTTATACATATCAAAGAATCTACGTGTCAAATTTCATGAATATATATGGACGTTTACGTGTCTAAATACTCTAGGAAAGTGATTTGATGAGAGAAAGCAGTAAGAACACTCGGGCGACGCTCTTTACTCTGAAAAGTATCTCTGTATTTTCATCGTACTGCTAATATGAGTTAGCATATGAGTGTATTTTATAGCTAGCTTTACACTACTTTGTCTAGCCAATGAAAATATAGCATCATGTGTGACGTAATCTGTAGTCGAGGGGAGGGAGGGAGGGTGGGGAGGGGGCAGAAATGTTTGATGTCTGAAGTTGAACAGCGGGAAAAACGATCAAAGAATCGTAACGAGTTAAAGGTAGGCAGCTGTTTGTTTGTAGCTCTGAAACAAAGGCAGACATAATAAAAAAAAAAAGTTTTTCTTGTTTTTCATAAGCCAGGCTACGTTAAGTATATTCATGAACAATGATCTAATAGGTGATGCAAATAATGTGTGTGTGTGTGTGTGTGTGTGTGTGTGTTTGCGAGTGAGAGACTGTCTGTACATTTGTTGAAAGTCAGCAGTGGCTCTTATGATTAGAAATATTGTTTATGTAGATAATCCTCCAATATAATACAGTGCTAGGTTATATATAAGGTTCACCAAAATGTCATGTTTTTGACTCAATTTCTCTCTTGTGTGGTTTATGTTCCTGCCCGAAAAGATAGAGAACAGAGACAGAGAAGGAAGAGAGGAAGAGGGAGAAGCAGAAAAGAAGAAGCAGAAAAGAGTAGAAAGAAGCAGAAAAGAAAGACGACAGACAGAAGGAAGAAAAGAGACGGCAGACAGAGAGACAGAAAGAAGAAAAGAGACGACAGACAGAGAGACAGAAAGAAGAAAAGAAAAGAGACGACAGACAGACAGAAAGAAGAAGAGAGACGACAGACAGACAGACAGACAGAAAGAAGAAAAGAGACGGCAGACAGACAGACAGAAGAAATGATTAGAAAGAAGTAGAAAAGAAAAGAAAGGTAGGTAATGTGTGTCTGAGATTTTTTCCTTTACAGGAGGATCAAGAAAAGAAAAGATAGATATAGAAATTGTAAATCTGCAATGGTTTAAGGTAAATATATATATATATATGTCTATGTATGCACTAAATATGCATGTGTCTATACATGGTAATCTGGTAATTTATAGAATTCATCAACCTTATTAAGACATGAAACGTGGTTTTAAAACTAATTTTGAATTTAATTTCTGACTGTACCAAAATGAATGTGTATTTGCAGATGCCAAACATCCGGGAAATCCGGAAGAGGGAGAGGAAGACGAGGAAGTGGACCCAGGAGGCCATGGCACAGGCCTTACAGGAGGTGAAAGCAGGCAGGCTCAGTCTAGGGCAGGCAGCCCGGCAGTTTGGGGTCCCAAAGTCCAGCCTGAGTGACCGAGTCAGTGGAAGGGTGGAGCAAACAGTGGAACATGGGTCAACTTTGGCTCAGTGGTAGAGCAAGGTTGTCCTTCAATCAAAGGATCGGCGTTTCCATCCCCGGCTCCGCTAGTCCATGTCGGTGTGTTAATGGGTGTGAATGTTAGTTAGTCCTAATGGGCAGGTGGCACCTTGCATGGTAGCTCCTGTTACCAGTGTATGAATGGGTGAATGATGCTTTTAGTGGAAAAAGTGCGATACCAGTATAGACCATTTAATTAAATGCAACAATGTCATTCTCAAAAGACATGATCTACCAGCCATGCCGAGACTGATCATGCTTGTGTAGCAAGCTAGATCACTGCGATAGTCTGCCATGTTTTACAGAATAGGTAACTTTTATTTCACACAAACACACTAATCAAAACTATATTATTCTTCTGTCTGTACGCGATCCAAAGTCCAAAACACTACTGCATAAAAAGGAGTCTGATTAGACAACGGAGCACCAGCTGTGTCAATCAACTCACCTGGCACTGCTCTCATGAGGCCTCCCCCACAACTCTCTCCTGCAGCTGTATGCCAACCAGGCTCACCTCTACATACTTCCACCACCCGTAAACTCCACACATTGCCCCACTAGCTTTGTCAACCCTTATTTCTAACTTCCACTGACACCACAGGGTACCTGTGAACATTCCCCTGCACACACATAATATCCACCTCAGAAGCATCCACCAAAGCCCTGGGTCGAACCAGGTTCTAGTGGATTATATACTATGTACAACCTAAATCCACCATTGCCTGAGGAACCCCCTGTGGGTCGAAAGCAGTGCTTGTAGCAGCTAGACCCTGGAGGAAGAGTAAACAGAGAGAGAGAAATAGAGCAAGGATGGGGTGAAGGTCTGGTGGGTGTCTGGAGTGCCTCCAGATGCTGCCTGTTCATGGCTGACTCGTCAGAATGCATCGTAGCGATCTAGTAGACCTAGCTGTTTGTTTTCTTCTGGAAAAGGGTCATGTGATAGGGGCGTGACAAATCAGGGAAGGACATGTCTTGACAGCTAAGACCCAATCAAGTAGCAAACACGGGTGTCTACGTCATCGTAACACTGGAGTACTCAAACTTATCCGTCCTCGGGAGCGTTTCCAAAGTTATCCGTTTTCGGTGCTCTAAACCTCCGGAGTTGTGTGGACGCTAATAAACATAGCAAAAGATATGCGTTTTAAAATGGAAACGTAGTCTGAACATGGCCTAAGAGGCAGCTTTTCATTTTGAGAAAGTTTGTATGTAGCATTTGGAGAATATCTTTTAAATGTGTACAATTTGCATCTTTTAGGGAACACATTTCTCACTGCAACTAAGTGGATTGAGTCAGCATTGAGAACTTGGGTTACTTTGTTTCACTACCTAGCCATACATTATTATCTTATGAAATAAAACTGTATCCATCACTAATACCGCTCACAAAACTATGGTCCACACTGTCCACAACAGTGGGCCATGAGGTCATGTTTTGGTGATTGAGGCTGAAAGGTGCTGTGAATATACTGTAACATTGGCCTTTTAAATGAAAACCAACTACACAAAAATACTGATTATAGAAAGAGTTACAGCAATAACACGTGCAATCAATACACAGAAGTTAATTGCGTTGTAATTTTTTCCCGCATTTCTTTTATCTTGCTTAAAAGGAGAATAAATCCTGAGGAAGGAACAAAATGCAGTGCAGAAACCGGGATGAAGAAGACAGCGGTTAACATCAGAGTGTCATTCCTTCTTCGCCAGGTAACTGAGTTCAAGTGGAGGAACTTGAATTAGTTTAGATACTTACTTAATATTGTGTTGTCTGACAGGTGTGTGTAGTATTTCTCACCAATTCATACAAGTATACTGTTTCAACCCCTCTTAGGGTGTAAACAAAAAATATACATACGTCTTTTTGTGCTTACAGGAGAACATGCCATCACTGAATAAAGCTACAACATTGACAACAGAGCGGTTTGAAGATGGAGAAGTGGATGTCCACAGATAAGTACAGCCCAGAGACTTTTGCTGTGTTTGTACCTTGAGGTCATGGACATTTCATGTTGCTTTGAGTCATTAGTCCAGACAGTGTTGAGTGAAATGATTTATACAAAACATTTAGTAGTTTCTGGAGTTATTGTGTTGTTTCTTATGTAACTTGATTGTTCCTTGACTATGCATTTAATAACAAATTATTTTAGTGAAAAGTGTTTTTTTACAAAAGTAAAGAAATGTAATTTTCTAAAACAAAGACTATGATGTTAAAGTGTTGCTAAATTAAAGTATCTTATTATGCTTTTTTGTACCCTTAAGAAAATGTATAATTCAAAGTCAAGATACCTTTTTTTCTCCAAAAATAATTCTACAGTTCTGTGATTAACTGAAATGAAAATGATTGCAAACACCAATAAAGGTTCTGTTATTTGAAATAGATTTTTGTAAGTTAAACGATTTAAAATAAGACTGTTGCCAATTAATTTCTGTAACACATTTCTGTTGGAGGTGCTTTAAGCATTTACAATGTTTTAAAGGTCCCATATTATGAAAGATGCACGTTTTCATTACTGGTGTCCCCAGTGTGTCTACAGACCCCCAAAGAGTCAGAAAAGACCATCATCTCTCTTTTCTCCTGCTCCATTTATTAGAAAATCTGTGTAAAAATTAGAAAATTCCAAATAGGATCCTGTTTTTATGCAATTTGAAGTCCCATGCCATATATAGGTTTCCTGGTGAACCACCATCAGCTAGATGACCCCATTCATGGATGGCTTCATGGAAATTAGTTGCTGGTGAGATCGTGTGCAAATAAAGACATTAATTGATCAACAGGTTCCAATAAATGGTATTAGGCTAGTTAAAAGCAAAAATATAGTTAACCTAAGTTAGTGATTTTATATTTGCAGTAACACAATGAATGTTAATTCAAACAACTTAAGATCACTTCTGATCAACAAGAGATAATTAAGCTTAACCAAATTCAGTCAATTATGTTATGACTTAAATATATTTACAGGTCTTTTCAACATACATCTTATTTGTAGTACATTTATATATAAATAAATAAATGTAAAAAAAAACAGATTCATTCGAATACTTATTTGGACGTCAATTACCATGGCAACCAGTAGAAACTTTACTGATCTGTGATAAAATTGTGAGGTGACAACAAATAAAAAAAAATAGCAATTTCTTTGAAAGAAGCACAGAAGTTTCTGTTCTGGCGTTGTGAGCAACAATCATCCCAATTGTATGCACATCATAACTAGTGCAGCACCTTGGCCAGACAGGAGGAAGCACAAATTATTAATGAACCTTTATTCAGGACCTGAAATAATGCAACAAAACAAAATACACAAAAGTTGCCCAAAGTAGATGTTAGCATAATATTGGTGCACTTTTTCATCTCAATCATTCTCATTAGGTCTTTGGCATCAACTTTGTGTCACACTTGAAAATTAAGCTGAACATTTTCAAAGCTAAACATTGTAAACAAAAGTGTATGTGTAGCACATTTAAGAAAATGTAATACAAAAACAAAACAGTTAGTTTGCAGTTACATAAAACCTTGAGGCTAGTCATATGCTGAAATAATAATAAAAAAAAATGCAGGTTTGAAGAGCAGATCTCTCCTTCACCTGCAAAAGAGAGTAAGGTGTGATTAACTTTTGGAAATTCAGAGAGAGAAAAGATGCAGACGTTTTTTAAATTTGTAGCATTAAATTTAACGGTTCCTAAAACCCATGTCTGCTCTTTGATGCTATAATCTTTTTACCATTCATGATAACATTCAGCGTTAGCTTACTAAACTTTAGGCTAATAGCATTCATTTCAGTTAATAAACGCTACAAACGTAACATATTGTCCGAATACAGGATAACCCGAATCATAAAACCGGAGCGAAATGTGAATTGGTAACATTACCTCAAGCCCTCAGCCACTTAACTGTGTTTGATTCCGCTATGTTATGTGTAACGTTACACTGACTATTGGTTCTGCTTATCGGATAGCCCAAAATATCTGCTTAACGTTAAACGTTATCTTTTTTTACTCGCATGCAAATATGGAGCATTTCCTGTTAGTATTTCACAAAAGCCTCCCACAACGTTGCCAATGGAAAGCTTTTAATATGAAGTAGCAGCAGAAAGATGAGTTTGTATCAGCAATAACTTAACTTTCCACTGCTCTGAAACGCCTGACAGGCATCGGAGACAAGTAGAATAAGTCAAAATAAGTACAACTGTCTCATATCTGAGGGTAACGTTACAGACAGGAACACAAGAGTAAAATGAATCTCCAAACCACAGAGACTTGGTTACCAAAGCAACCATTCAGAGTTGAAGACAGACACGTAACAGCAGAGCATGTCTTGTGTCCAAAACACAAAGTAATATCAGCTCAGTAGGAAAATAAATTTCAAAATACCTCTTAAAACGAAGCCCAACAGCAAGTTGTCCACCAAAATGAACTCAAGTTATGGCAGGAAACGTAATGGTCAAGTGAAACGGCTCTGTGCATGTGCAGTCTAAGGGTACATTCCAAGTTTCTTAATTGTCGTTTCCTCGCTCCTCGCTTGAACCGGAAGTTGTTCTGTGCCGCCATATTGACGGCCGTCCCAAAGCTCTTATTTCTGCTCTGAGGAGCGAGGAGTGAGGATCGAGGAGGAGCCTTGAGCGAGGAAGCACGAGAGCAGGCTTCCAGGAAGTGTTTTAACGCTCGACACGCCCCCTCATTGTTCTTCAGTTATTTGATTGGACGCTGCAGCTGATCGGACGGATCACTGGAGTTTCATACCAGAGTGAAGACGGGTCACAGATTAAGCTCAAGTTCTATATTTGATTTGTTTACTGATTCACCATCTGGTTTAAACATATGTTCATTGTAGGTCTGAACAACAAACGGACCACAAACAACTTTCTTCATTTATTAGAATTGTCTTTTCTTGATCTGTTATTTCCTTCAATAACTTTTATTATGGATATAATTAAAGTCAGAGAGAGCTGGAGAGAGGAAACACTTTTTACATCATTTATCATCATTTCCATTTAGTCACGTGAGGGGTGTTGGGTTTGAGGAGTTATTTTATTTAAGTTTAACCTGAAACATTGAGTCTAATAAATTAATTCAGTGTTCAAGAGAAACCATAATCATATTCTGGGTTATTTTATAATGACGTCACAATCAGAATTGAAAAACATACAGACGCAAATAGTTAATAAATAAGACAAACGCATTCCGCTGGTAGAAATCAGCCCTGTGCGTATAAACAGGACACAGAACACAGTATATATACCACACACTGTGTATAAATACACAATGCTGTTTGTTAAACAGGTAACAGGCTACAGAGAGAAAACATCTCCACTCCATTAGTGATGATAACTGTGTCTTTATTAGTATTAATACAGTGAGGATAACTGTGTCTTTATTATTATAAGTAGTAGTTTAACACCATTAAATCAACAGAAAACATTATACGATCATTTTTATTAATATTTTAAGTGGATTTTTATTGGAATGTGAGCTAAAAACTGTCCGGACCAGGAAACACTTCCGTTACATATATCATGTGTTAAGACACAAACTCCGTCAAAAGTCTCTCCAGCTGTTGAAGCGACTGACAGCTGTTCCAGATGTGATCAGCTCATCCAGATGTGAACAGCTGATCCTCCGTCATCAGAAAAAGGACGTCTCAGTTCTCCTAAAACATGTTTCCTCTCTCCTCGCATGGTTTCCTTGCGTCTCTCCATGCATCCCTGGTGGGAGAGACTGGGACGCAAGTAAAAGACGCAAGTGAGGGAAACGGGGATGCAGTTAAGAGACTTGGGATGTACCCTAAAGGATCTTAATCTTCTTCTTCTTTAGGGTATTACGGCAGCTGGCATTGCATTACTACCACCATCTGGATGTAAGCAGTATCTCAATCCTAATTGACTTAACATAAATGTTTTATGATTACACAACACATATTTATTTCATACAGATAACGAGAGACACGATTACATGGACGTTATTAGAAAAACATACGTTACCTTAACAAAGGTAGGTATTTTAAGTAAACTAAAAATGAAAAATTTATATAAAGTGTACAATCCCCCTGATTGTGTTTTTTAGTGTGCCTCCTCTTGCATTCTTCAACAAGAAGCATTAAAAACACATAAAACCATATAACCTTTATGGTGCATATTTTCACAGATTCCTAGGCACAGGGAACCGTTGTCTACCTGGCATTACAGTATCAAATAGGAAGGAGCACCGTGTCCGGTCTATAGAGAGGCGGATGGTGGCGACACAGTTCCTGGTGCAAACAGAGCAGATGTGGAGAGACACAGGCTCCCAATTCTGAAGGGAGTGCAATTTACCAAACTGCCTCGGAGCCATGAACGAATGCATGTGATCAAATAGCACCACACAAATAAAGCAATTTGTACTTCAAACATAAGAAGACCTTTTCTATTGTTCTCGTAGCACTGGTAGATGCTGACAACAGCTCCTTATTGTCCCGGTTGGAGACTTTGGAAGTTTTACATTGGTTGTGGCATGTGGGTAGGAGGTGCTGTACATAACAATCACCATGAAGCCAGGAAATGTGGACTACGGCCGCTATCAGCTGAACCCATTTGAGAATCAGATGTGGCTGGATGAGAATAACTAGGGGAACACCAAAAACAAGGATAGAGAGAAAGGATGCAGGGAAGCATATCAGGACCAAGAGATGCTCTGTGCTTTCTTCAGTGAAAGTGAGACCATGTATGACCACTTTCAGAGACATAAAAGTCCAAAACTAAGAACATGTATGATGTGGACACATTGTATATATAAGTAGAAAGTTAAGTTTAAAAAGAAATGTGCGAAAATTGTATTAGTATTTTGTAAATGTTTGTGTGTTTCAATACATTGTTGGTGATAATAATTGTATTCATTTTTCACAGTCATTATCAAAACATTATCAAATTCTAGTATTTGGAATTGCATGTATTGAGTTCACAGTTTTGTTTTGGTTTCAAATACTTATGCTTAGCTATATTTATTATGCACTATAACCATTATTATGAAAGCAAAAAAATACCAGCCACATGTGTAACTAACAGCCCATCAGCTCATTGGATTATCAATGAGGGGAAATAAATGCCAAAGTTTTAATTACAGTAGCACATCTACGATAATCTTCCATAAATAAAAAGAAAATACATCTATAATGCCACATCCAACAGCGCTTCAACCAACAGTGAGTATTCTTGTTGATTTTTGGCGGCAAGTCAAAAACAATAACTGCCAATAAGCTTTTTATATTACAGCATTTTATTTATCTTTTATTTATCCAAGAAAAGCTGAGAAAAGTAAAACCAGCAAAGAACCTCTACGGCAACCAGGCCTACAACTTGGGAACAGATTTGCTTTAATGTCGCAGGATGCTAGATCTACATCTGGTGACCTGGATAAGCAGCTATCTTCTCAAAGCAGGATAAGAACTGAGAGTAAATGTGAATGTAAAAGGCCACAGGGAAAGCTACTGACTGAGCCTGAGACTTTGATTGTTGGTGACTATGCTGTAAAAGATGTCAGAACGATGTGCAACAAGAATACCAAAATACTCTGCTTTCCGACCAATATGGTCTTTAACATGACAGACAAAATCTTGGACATCGTGGCCCTCTTCCAGTCAGAGGAGGCGATGAAAGATTCAGCAGGCTGTTTGCAATCAACAAATGGCTGTCAATTGCATGTACTGACCATTCAGTACATTTTATCAACAATTTTAACTTTTCTGGGAGTGCAGACACCTTTTTAAGGCTTTGCCTGAACAAGTCAGGGGTAAAACTGTTTACCTCTAATCTATTTTTCTTCCTGCGTCACCCGTCTGTTCCCACTGCCAAGGACAGGAGACAAGAGGAGTCTAAACAAGAGATAACCACACAGCATCGCCGTGGGGACACTACGGGAAGGATGCCCCCGCCTGAGGAGAGCCAAGAGGAGGAGAGTCCAACCACTTTACTTCCCTCACCAGCACCTACTTCCACCCCCCCCAGACTCCATCCAGGTCCTCCCCCTCCTTCTCCACCCCATCTCCATCCTCTCCCCACCTGGAGTTCACTGACCACATGAAAGAGCTGGTCACTGCTGGAACAAAATTCACTCCCCGCCGCACTCCCCTTTTCCCTCCTCGACGTCCACCTCCAGCTCGACCTCCGCCACTGGATCTAAGTCCTCAGCCAGTTTTGACACAATTGGTGAAGATAAAGCGCGCTGCCCCTCCCCCACCTTCACTACAGCTCCACAACAATTGATATCTTCTGGGTCCAGGCTACAAGGCTAATGACACCACTGATTCTCTCCAGGAACAGTCGGGGCCCTGTATGCAGCTAGCCTTCTCAATTCCTGTCCTGATAGTTTATAGAAAAAGAAAGGTGAGGCTGCGAAGAAACATTAGTAAATCTGCAGACCTATCAAATTTAACATTCATTCCTCGTCAGCCTGTCCAAAGAAAATGGGCAAATAGAGCTTTAACCACATTAAGCTTAGCTTTATTAAATATCAGGTCTCTGTCAGGAAAAACATTTTTAATCAATGATTTTATTGTTAGGCACAAACTTGATTTTTTGTTTTTAACTGAAACTTGGTTAGACCAAGATAACAGTGCAGCTGTTCTTATTGAATCAACACCTGACAACTTCAGTTTCATGAGTGAAACAAGAGCGCATAAGAAAGGAGGTGGAGTTGCTATTTTATTTTATGATTCTTTTCAATGCAAGCAGATGTCTTTTGGTCATTTTACTTCCTTTGAATATGTGGCTATGAATTCCACTCACGCTTTATTCCTAAACATTTACAGACCACCTAAATACTGTACAACCTTCTTTGATGAGTTTACTGAACTGCTGTCCATAATCTGTATTGATTTTGATTGTGTTGTGATTGTTGGCGATTTCAATATCCATGTTGATAATCCCCAGGACAGAGGGTCTATAGAACTATGTGGTGTTTTGATAACTATAATCTGACTCAGCATGTAACAGGACCCACCCACAACAAGGGGCACACTCTGGACCTAATCATCACCAAAGGTCTAAACATTTCCAAGGTTGCTGTGACTGATGTTGCACTCTCTGATCATTTCTGTGTTTTCTTTGAGAGTGCAATCTCCTTGCACACAAATGTCAAAACCGAGGTTGTGATGAAGCGTTACATCTCTGAAAACACCAGTGTACTATTTATTCAGAAGTTCTCCTCCACACCAGCCCTTTCTTGCATCTCAGTCGTTGAGCTTGTAGATAACTTCAATTCTAAAGTTAAAAATGTTATTTACGCGATTGCACCCACTAAAGTGAAAGTTGTCTCGGATAAGCAAAGATCTCAATGGAGCAATGCCATGCCGGTCAGAATAGAGAAGAGAGAGTGTCGGAAAGCTGAGCGCATGTGCCGAAAAACTAATCTCCAGGTTCACTGTGACATCTATAAAGAGAGATCATCCTCCTGCTGTTTAGATATTCTACCGACACACTTTTTCAAAAATATTTCACACTGCATGACCACTGATCTTCTACAAATTGTAAACACCTCGCTTCTCTCAGGTGTTTTCCCACAAGCCCTAAAAACTGCAGTTATTAAACCACTCCTAAAGAAGGCTAGTTTAGACCCTGCATTAATGAAAAATTATAGGCCAATATCAAACCTCCCATTTTTAAGTAAAATAATAGAAAAAGTGTTTTTTCAACAGCTGAACAACTTCTTAGCCGTAAATAACTGTTTTGATGTTTTCCAGTCAGGCTTTCGACAGCACCACAGTACTGAACCTGCTCTTGTTAAGGTTTTCAACGACATCCACAGACAGTGGCAGAATCTCAGTCTTAGTATTACTGGATCTCAGTGCTGCATTCGACACGGTCGATCATGACATACTACTACACAGACTAAAGGTCTGGGTAGGACTCTCTGGCGCAGCACTTAACTGGTTTGAATCCTACTTGATGGGCCGAGAATACTTTGTGTCTGTAGCTAATTACACATCAGAGCTGACTAGGGTAACATGTGGTGTTCCCCAAGGTTCAATACTGGGGCCTCTTCTGTTCAACATCTACATGCTTCCACTGGCTCAAATTATGGAAAACAACAAAGTGTGTTATCATAATTATTCAGACGACACACAAATCTACATAATTATATCACCAGGGGACTATAATCCCATTCAAGGGCTGAGTAAATGCATTGAACAAATCAACAACTGGATGTGCCAGAATTTCCTCCAGCTAAATAAAGATAAAACAGAAGTAACCAAGCCAGAAACCTAGGTGTAGTTGTGGATTCAGACCTCAACCTGAACAGCCATATCAAGACAATTACAAAATCAGCCTACTATCACCTGAAGAATATAGCAAGGATTAGAGGATTTATGTCTCAACAGGATTTGGAAAAACTTGTCCACGCTTTTATCTTCAGTAGACTCGACTACTGTAACGGTGTGTTTACAAGTCTCTGTAAAAAGTCAGTCAGAAAGCTGCAGATGATTCAGAATGCTGCAGCTCGAGTCCTCACTAAGACCAAGAAAGTGGATCACATCACTCCAGTTCTGAGGTATTTGCACTGGGTTCCTGTCCAACAAAGAGTTGACTTTAAAATCCTGCTGTTGGTTTATAAAGCACTGAATGGTTTAGGGCCTAAATACATTTCTGATATGCTGCTACCTTATGAACCATCCCGACCCCTTAGGTCGTCTGGGACTGGTCTACTTTCTACTGTCAAGCATTACTTCAATATATCCTTCAATGCTTTTCGGTGGAATACAATTTGGAGGTTGATCTTGAGCTCTTCTAAACGAATGAGATTCAGGTTTTTACAATACAAGATTCTGATTACAACGTATATTCGCCTGTTGAAAACAGTGGATGACAAACACCAAGATTCATACTGGTACAATTGTGGCAGGACAAGGCTCACTACTCCACCTTTGGGACTATCTAAGTCCTAGAACATTCTGGTTTATGTTTTTACTGTTATGCTGGTTGTCCTAGCTATAGCATACCTGCTGGGACAAAAACTAGATTATAATGATGGAGTCACTGTTGACCGGCTCTGAATCAATCTGGGTCAATTATTTACCTGTTCCACCCGACGGTCCCACAGGTGGGGCCGAGGTGTACCCCTTTTTAAAAACTTTGGGGTTCCCCCTGTGAGAGAAGACACTAATCAAGAAGAAATATAATGATGTTGCCTATCAGAATAACAGAAAAAATCCAGGCTACAAGCTCATGTAAGCCATTTGTACATGCTCCAAACACAACTAAACAAGACCAACCAAAAGCATAACCAAATATTCATATTCATATCTCGCCAGCCACTGGACTTGCTCGGCATATGTCTCCCTTGCTCGAGTTAGCTTCATGCTACATAGGCTTGAGACCATGCTAAAGAACGGCCATAACCCAGTGATTCCGCACATACCAGTCAAACCCCTATAGACCACAGCCTCCTCGATCTGTCAGCCAACTAACACAAGCCTCAGACAAATATGAAACCAGGAAAATATGAAAAAACTGTACACTCACCGATCGTAAGTGTGTTTCCTGTTATGATCCCGGTCGTGTTACGCTGAAAAAGGCCCATACGAAACACTGCTTTGAAACAAATCTTTCCGGGCTCTTTGTGACTGAAAATTTACATATGGGGGGGAGGGGAAGCACCCACCTTATCGCCCAATCACATTAGCATCTGCATGCCTGACTGACTCTTATTGGCTAAACAGTGCTGTCTATCACACGTTGGCCGGATGTCCTGTATGCTCCTCTCTATGCAGAATAAGACGATGTCCCTCTCTGCTCTGAAAACCATTCACAGAAAAAGTAACAGCCTTTTTACTCTCCAGAACTCTGATTTTGAGAACAAAAATATGCATTCTATAGAGATTTCAGAGCAAATAACATTCTTTTAGTTTGGCATTGTGTATGTTAATGCTGTATATGGATGTATTAAACATAATTAGTGAAAGAATAAGTAAAAGAAATAGTTTTTGTAAAAGAAATTAAGAAATAAATTAAGAAATAAATCCAAATTTTCAGAAGATTTATTTCTGACCTGTCTGTAGTAAAAACTCTTTTGTTGTTTTCTGCTTCACTTTATTCAAAGTCACACTGTGCAGAGAGAGTGTTCACATATTGTACTATGATATGAAATGGTTTTAAACCTGCAACTGCATTATTCTAAAGTGATGATCATCCTGAAAGTGCTTTTTTTTATAGGCAAACCTGAAATCTTTTAATTTTTCTGTGTTATATCTTCATTTACGTCTGCTCTGCGATGAACTGGCGACCTGTCCAGGGTGTACCCTGCCTTCGCTTGATGTCAGCTGGGATCGGCTCCAGCGCCCCGCGACCCTAAAAAGGATAAGCGGTTCGGATAATGGATGGATGGATGGATCTTCATTTACTTTTAACCAGTGACATATATATTGATATTTACACATTATTTAAAAAATCTCACAGTTATTACCATTATAATAACACCAAAATTATTCAAATAGACCTTGTGGTTGCAGAATTGTACTCACTTTAGTATGGGCGTGCTTTTTTCGTGCGGACACCTCAAAAATAGGCTACGGTGAAACAGGTTAAAAGATAAATTCTTATAAACGGAGCGTAAACTAGTCTGCTTCTCTAGGGATTCAAGGCTTGAGGAATACATGGAGCCGCTAATCGTGGAACGGGCAGCCTATATTTCAAACGACTATGATAAGGGCCTGGAGGACCATTGGGACACTGTCCGCAAGTTTCTTGTATGATAATTTTTTTCTCTTGCGCTCAACAGCTCTTGCTTTACTTTGAGTGGTTTATTCTTTTAATAAATAAGGGCATATTAAATAAAGAAGAACTGTTGAATGCTGTTGAGGGTTCTGGGTGTATCCCTTGCATCCCCCCAGGTGTAGGTTCAGGTAGTACTGGCTGGAAAGCAAAGAGAATAAGTGTTTATGGGCAGGAATATGTAGTGGAGCATCAACATTATTTTCTGAACATCAGTGATATCGGTGAGGTGAGGTGCCTGCACAATGCCAAAAGCATACTAAAAGACAATACCCACCCAGCCACAGTCTGTTCACCCTGCTTTGCACTACTCTCATTCCCACTCTAAACCAAAATGATTTGTAAGTAACTCTACTATAGTGTTGTGCAACTGTGTTTTAAAATGACAAATAAAGTAACCACATACCTTGAGGTGATGAAGGTCAGGTGTGGCTTGATGTCAGAATGAGAGGCAGGTGTGCTGATCTGTGACGACTGCGTGGAAGGTGAACAGGTGGTGAATTGCAGATTTGGATAGTTCTCAAGAAATGAATGAGCCTGGTGGAAGTGAGGAACTGCTGAGATGTACAACAATGATACAGATTGTGTCGTCATGACATTAAAATCATTGAGTCTATCTTTACAGTAAATAACCCTAGAATTGGAAACAAATCTTCATTATCAGACGATTTACTTTCAATATTACTTGCATTACTCACATATTGATTGGTTTTGTGCATCTCTCTTTATGGTCTGTTTTTACCACATGACACATCGCCAATACACATCCATGAGTTTAACCAGATGTGGCAGTAGGGGGAATAATTAAGTCATGCATTGTATTTCTTTGCAGCTACATTCTGACTGCTCTGTGGACAGTAGCTAACACTAATGCATGGGGTGGAAGATTAAAGAGACCATTACCTCCCTGTTTCTTTGACAAACAGTGGATGAGAATCACATTTTCTATTACAGACGGGGCCAACGACTGATCTGGGGTTTATTTCTACTCCGTATTATATTTGTCTCTTTTCCTTGCTATGCCACTAGCTCTCTCTGCCTCTCTCACTCTTTATCTCCTCAGCTTTGTGCCTACTGGATATCCAATCTTTTTCCCAGGCACAATTTTAATTTCCTGTCTGTTGTCAGGTGTACAACGTCTGTGGAAGAGAGGAGGAGGGCACAGAGAATGAGGCAGGGGGGCCACAGCCGCAACCACTCTCTTGATGTTTCCCTAGGACTCATGCAGCTCTGTTCTAACCACATAGGGGACATTGTTAGAGAGTACAAAGGAGGAAAGTCACACGCCCTAAACCCTCCAGCATACAGTTTCTGCTTGTTAAATTCATACAGTCTCTTTTCAAAATAAACTTCCCAAGAAGATTTACTCAGTTTTTATGTGTACTTATGCAACAAAACTATGGTTATATGTATGCAACAACATCACTTGTTTAGGGTTGAGGCTTAAAATAAGTATTTTTGTTAGGTAAAATAACTTTGCTTCTTCCTTTCTTATTTATTTAATGTATTTACAAACAAGGTGTCACCTCTCCAGAAAAAACAAACAAAATATAACAAAGATGGCAAAAACACAAATTCAAATAGACTTAAACCAAACTCAATTTTTTTCCCCAGTCTGGTGTGAGCAGGGTTATTGTGGAGTATTTGGTTAATAAGATAAGTCTGTATAGTTTTGTAATTTCATAGATGGCGATGTTGTAAATAGGTCTTGGTGGTGGTTACATGTTATTATGTTCATATGATATTCATTTTTGGTGTATTTTCGAATATTGTAAAAAAAGAATTGTGTGAATCAAACCGCCAGGTTAAATCGCGGAGCGTTAATATGATGTTGTTTTCAAACAGTTGTACTAAGTGAGTAATTCTTTAATTTTCCATCATTAAAAGGTGCATTTGCAGACAGGCAGCTGAGTTTTGGATGTAATGTAGTTTGTTGATGATTTTGGTGGATGTGCCATACAGAATGCTATTGCAGTAGTCGAGTCGGAAGGTGATGGAGGCATAGATGAAAGAAGGTGTTTTAAGTGAGGCTCGAAAGAGGGGGTTTGATCAAAGATGACATCAAGGTTACGGATGTGTGTGGAGGCATTGATGCAGAGAGAGAAATTATGGGTGGTGGAGATATAGAACTCGGTGTCGTCAGCGTAGCAGTGTAAATGGAGGCTATGGTGCTATATGATGTTACCAAGGGGGAGCATGTAGAGGATGAAGAGGAGGGACCGAGTACCGAACCTTGGGGAATACCTTGTGAAACTTGGGCTGTGTCAGAGTTGAATTTATTGAACTGGTGATGGTCAGAGAGGTATGATTTGAACCAGGACAGGGATATGGAGGGAGCACTGAAGGCAGAGAGGAGAATGGAGTGGTTGACGTTTTCAAAGGCAGCACTGAGGTCAAGTAGGATAAGGATGTTGAGGGAGTGATCATCAGAGGTGAGGAGGAGGTTGTTGGTGACCAGTGGTTTCTGTGCTGTAACAAGATCTGAATCCGGATTGAAAAGGTTCAAAGAGTCAGTTGGAGTCCAGGTGTGTTTTGAGGGGGGCAGTAGATAATTGCATCGACCAGGAGTTTAGGACCGGACAGGTATAGGAGAATATCAAGTGTTCAAGTGAGGATGGAGGGTGGATGGTAGTCAGGCTGAGAGTTGACAGCAATTTAGTTGTAAATATAAAAACTTCCGCCAGTAGCCGTTATGACCATAACTGGGCTTATGTAAGAGAGGTTGTTTTTGTTTATGGCTTTGACAGTGCCATTTGTATGGGACAGCCTGTCTGACAGGTGGGGCCAGTAGGGGGAGTAGTCACAGGACACAGTGCTCTGAGGATGGCTGGAGCCTTGCCGTCAATTATAGTTCTTAAAATAGAAAAATCTGACTCAGCAAAAATTTGAATGGGCAGGTCAGACTTTTTGAAAATCTGAATCAGTTGCTGTGAACTTGGGGGTTTAGTGTCTCGCTCAAGGACACTTCAACATGCCAGGAGTCAGTAGGAGCCAAGGATCGAACAACCAGCCTTGTGGTTATAGGACTGCTCTACCCAATGAGCCACAGCCACCCCAACAACTCACAGGTACAATATCAGCCCCTACAGTAATATAACAGGGATTCTGTTAATCTCTAATGTGAGTCAACATACTGGGACTGGCAGAGAATGTCTAATTATATCTGCAAAATATAGATGATCACCAAAGCAGAATTTTACTTGTTCTTATGTAATGAGGGTAGCGTAATTGATAAGAATGTCGGATAGGCATATAGAAGCATTATGCTTCTACCTATGCTTTTTCAGTCATATTGTATACTAGATTTTATATAGGCTATATTTATTGTATTGTGTGTGATAACTGAATAAAAAAACACTACTACTATGATCATGAGAAGACAGGTTGAGTAATGTTGCGATCACTAAACTGTTATTTTGTGATTATGATGAATCAAATCATCTGTCATGCCTACTTTACTGTGCAGTGCAGTAGTTACTTAATATTTTAAATTATCAGTGAAGGACCAAAAGGGCAGATAATATGTTAAGTAAAATGATATGTACAGTAGAAGACACAACTCCACAACAGCCAGACTAACTAATTGTTCATTCATGGGTAAACATGAACAAATGGTAGTGACTTTCAGATGCTTGATGAATACTGTATGAGCCAGCTTCTTCAAAAGTCAGCTTTAGCATGAAACTCTTGTGCAGGCAATTGATCTCTTGCAAAAAGCTTTTAATGTTGTTCAAAATACCCTATTTCAACTGAAACTTGTTCTAAATACAGATAAGACAAAACGTATGTTGTTTTCAAACTGTCGGAGTAGGCCACAGAATATCCCTTCGGTGGTCACTCTTGAAGGAAGTGAAATAGAGGTTGTTGACTCTTATAAATATCTGGATATTTTGATTGCTGGCTCCCTCACTTTTAAGCCACATGTGCAGTACCTGGTGAAAAAGTTGAGGTTAAAATGGGGTTTTTATTTTCGAAATAAGCTGTGTTTTTCAACTAATGTAAAAAAGCGATTAGTTGCTGCTACTTTTTTACCTGTGTTGGACTATGGTGATCTTCTTTATATGCATGCCTCTGCTAAATGTCTTCGTAGGGTGGACACAGCTTACCATGCTTCACTGCGGTTCATTACCAAATTTTAAAGCTCTGACTCACTACTGTGAGTTACACTCTCAGGTAGGATGGCCTGCTTTGGCCACCCGTAGGCTCTGTCATTGGTACACCTTCATTTTTAAGGCAATCCTTGGTCTGTTCCCAAACTACCTGTGTGTCTTCCTCATGCAGAAAAATGTCGGACAATACTCTTTGCGTTCCCAGGACTTCCTTATGCTCACTGTCCCAAATGCCAGAACGGAAATGGGAAAAAGTGCTTTTGTGTACTCTGCACCCTCATCATGGAACATGTTGCAGAATGATTTAAAAGTCAAAGAACTGATACCACTTACTGCTTTCAAATATAAAATGAAAGAAATAGAGGCAGGTTCCCAAAAATGTCAATGTTTCTTAAATTAACTCGGTTATGTCACTGTCTCTTAACTTTTAGTTTCTTTTAACTTGTCTTGTTCTGTGTTTTCTGTCTGTAACTATGTGTTTCTTATGTTGCTGCCTGTCTTGGCCAGGTCTCCCTCGAAAAAGCGATTTTTAATCTCAATGGGACTCTCCTGGTTAAATAAAGGTTTAATAAAAATATAGAATCTTTCAAAAAGCCATTTACAAAAATACAACCATCTTCAAATCTCAAACTCAAAAGAAATCTATAAATTACATCAACTCCAGAAAATAACTGAGTAGGTTTTTTTCTTTTTTTTTTACACAGAGCACAACATATCACCACAAGCCCATATTATGCTGAACTGACCTACATTCTTAATTTCTTTGTTACAGGTAATATTAATAATTTTAATAGGATTTCACTATCTTTTTAAACAGTAATTGTATGTCTACTGTGTCATCAATTTGCATCTTCCTGCTCACATGAATAGCCATCTTTGTTTGTCCCAAGACAAATTTAATGATTGACATTTGTGTTTTGCAGACTTTTTGCGTTTGAAACCAAAAATAAATCTGCTTGGACAAAACCTCTACTACCTCTAGATTCAAATAGACTCTCCAACAACATGAACAGTGGTAGCAGGCTCATACACTGGTAACCGTGGAACACAGTTTCTTTGTTAGTACAAAAAGGACATTTCTCACTCATACTTATATTAATAACAGAAATGAAATGCGCTGGCTGCTACCGTGTAAAACTCTCCCATGTAAATCAGCTGCCTTTTTTGTTAATGGTGGATTAGATTAACCCATCCAAGCAGGTTTGACATGACTTACCAAGTGCAAGTGATCTCGCCGAGGTGGGTCAATCCCATCAAGTAGTTTACTCTTATTTAGAATCTTTACCATCATTTTATACAAAGCTTTACCTATTACCTCTTCCAAGTTTTGATAACCGACAGTTATCAAAACTGGGAAAAGGAAAAGGATCATCTTCATGAGGCACATTCAAACCATTACTGTATTCACTCAACAGGAGTCAATCATGTCCAGTCAGACAGCGTTTCTATGCAAAGCAGATTGCTGATGATCCTCATAGATCTCACGCCCAGGCCAGCTGCTGATATAGCAGCTACATTGTCCAATTTAGGTCCAGCAATGTCCCAAGTTTAGAATCCCTGCTCTGCAGAACACTTCTGTGACTGCTGATCCTGCCCAGCAGGGAGTTTCCAAACGGCCTCCAGGCACCACAGGCTCCCGCAACAACCAGCGTAAGGAGTGACCTGGCCCTGTTTTCACATTCACCTCAATGTTCCACACTGTGAACAGTTAACGATAGAAAAGTACTAAAGTCTGGAACTTCAGATTCTTTAAATCCATTAGGAGCATTGAGTCATGCAGCAGTAAGACTATGGCTCTGTCCACACTACTACGTTTCCATTTTAAAGCGCATATATTTTGCTACGTTTACACTGAGCGTCCACACTACAACGAAAACGGATAAGTTTGAAAACTCCGAGGTTACTTCGTAGTGTGGACGGGCGTAAACGGATACCTTTGGAAATGATGATGTAGACATCTGTGTTTGCTACTTGATTGGGTCTTAGCAGTCACGACGTGTCCTTCCCTGATTTGTCACGCCCCTATCACATGACCCTTTTCCAGAAGAAAGCAAACAGCTAGGTCTACCAGTGATTAATTTCAACATGGATGACAAATTTCAATCGTTACTTATTTTGTTGTCTATACTAGCAGCTGTTGTGCAGTTAAATTATGCAATTTACAATATTACTACTACCTGAGCGAAATATTACAACAAAGGTGAGGGTGCCCGTGGATGTACTTACAAAGGTAGCATGCACGTTGTATTACCTGAGTGACGAGGGCAGACTCCGGAAAACCACTAATGCATTTGGACTATCTAGACTAGTTGTTTCGGTCATCATCCGACAAGTCTGTAAGGCCATCACCGTCTTCCTGAGCCCTGAGTACTTCCAAAAACCGAGTACAAAGCCCGAAGTGAGGGATCTTGTGGTCAACTTCTACCAAACACACAGTAGGCCATAATGCTTGGGAGCAATTGCTTATACACCTATCGAAGTGAAACAAAATCTACAGACTACAGCAACAGAAAGGGGAAACATTCAGACTACAAATACTATTTCATGGATGTTGTGAAATGGCCAGGGAGTGTGCACGACTCCCCCATATTTGCTAACTCGAAATTGAATTGTGACCTAAAAGATGGGGCAATCCCCCATGCCCTAAAGAATTGATAGAGGGTGCAGATGCTGTCCCTGTTTTTACACTGGGTAATCCAGTTTATCTGATGCCGTATCTCGTGAATGAATATACCCTAGTAACACCACAGGGGCAGTATTATGGGCTATCTCTTTGCAAGGCACGCATAGTATTTGAATCTTTATTTTGATGTGTGAAGGCAAGATTTGCGACTTTAAGGAGGGCAATGGACATAAACATTGAGGACCTTCCCTTTGTCATCTATGCTTGTTTTGTGCTACATAACTATTGTGAGGTTCACAAAGAAACTGCTAGTATAAATAATATTTTGTATAGCCCAAAACTAGAAATAACAATGATAATAGCAGTAGGTGTCGGGCTGCTGCAGCTAAATGCTTTATTACAGAGAAAATAAACAAAAATGACCATATACTCGAAAACTTAAACAGTAACATACTTTGAAAATAACTACAGAAATATGAAAGTGTTGCGTGTGCAAATATTAAATAAACATGCTTTAAAGTGTGCACCATAGTGAGAAGAGCTCTTTTACAGGTGGGTGTAATCCCTGTGCAATGCCGATGTGCTATTGTGTTCGACATGTGCAGGTGACTGATACTGTGGAAAGGGCCTTGTAGGTGTGTGTCCATACAAGGTAGTGTGCGGTGAATGTGGAGTCATATGCCTGTTCCCTGAACCCACAATGTGCTGCACCAGCAGCTCAATGTTAGAGTTGAGGCGGTCCCTTGTGGATGACCACCGGCCAATTGTCTCGTCCATGGCCTGTAAACGGTGAAGGAGGCGCCTCTTAATATCAAGATCCTCCTGTGCCACAGAGTCCATGGAGAGTTTCCTCTTCAGCCTTTCCCTCCTGTAGCCACCTAGGGACACATCTAGTCTCTGGCGTCGATTTTTCACCGTCTATGCAGACATCGCATCCTCTGTCCCCACCGGGCACGGACGATGACCCAGTGTCTGAGGTGCTGCCATTGGCTCCCAGGGCCTCCACCGCCATATTGTTGGTCTCAATGCCTCCCGTAATGGCATGATTAGCTGACGATCCTTCCCACATGGATTTGCAGATCTCAAAATATAGCAAAACTACTCGTCCATGGCCACTTTTTCTGCCCGAGTTGACTGCTTGCCTGTAGCGGACTCTTATGGCCTTTACATTTGTCAATTGAACTGTAAACACAAAACAGAATTACATTTTTTTTGTTATCTGTTGCGTAAGGCATCAAATGTGAAGTAGGAGTATCAAGTATCACAAAATGGAAATACACCAACAAAATACTAAAATAAGAGTACCTCGAAATTGTAATTAAGTACAGTACTTCATTAAATGTATTCTACTTTGGTTACTTTACACCAAAGATATATTGGTATGAAGCATTGCTAAGTTGTGGGTGATTTTCTGGATCATATCAGTTTCATCTTCGGTCGAGACACCCCGCTATCCCCACCCTTGGAACACAAAAGGTTGTTTGTGTAACATGATTAACTATACACATAAAGAAGGTAAAAGACACGAAACAATAAAAAAAAAAAAAAAAACCTGCTCATGCTATTTTTTTAAAAACATGCTCATACAATTTTAATGTAAAACTTCAAGCCAAAACTTTATTGCTGGGGCTCCATACCTTTGGTGATATCTTCCTTCTTGTGCGGATACTCTTTTCCCATTGCCATGGCTTCCTCCGGCGAGGAATAACGCTCTTTGTACCGGTTCAATATGTCGTCGTATTTGTTGTGCAATGACTCCCAATCTGTGTTGCGCGCTGCGTTGACCACCTTATACTCATGTGTTACTCTGGGCAACGGTTCAACCTTGTCATCGGTGCAAGCAAAAAAATCTTGGGTCCCTTTTTTCACCAAACTTCGTTTTAAAACAAAAAAATATTAGTGTGGATGTAGCCTATGTGTGCCAAACAGCAGTCTCTGAATAAATTCATGGCTGAAAGAAGCTCCTTATCTTCCTTCATCCTTTGGAATAAACAGAACAAGCTTCTCTCTGAATCTCAGAGGTTTCCATTAATGTGGATCCATTTTCAGCATAGAGATTGATTTTCATTTTCTCTGATCAAAATGATCAGAAATCACTTTTTGCACCAAACTCAGTCAGAAGTTCACTTCTAACCGGGATAGCTTGTCATGGTCACTTACGCTGAAGAACCTGCTCCGGAGCAGCTTATGTTCGAGATCTACTTGTGTAAAAGCTCTGCTTATTGACCAATCAAAGCTCGGTTCATGAATCGTGAGATATTAAACAAATCTATTACAAAGAAGATAAAGTCATAATTCAGACTAAAAACAACAGAGTTTAAACAGAAGTGAATGTGTCAATGAACAGATTTATAATAGCACTGTCTCATCTAGAGTATGACAGATCTGACTAAACTTACATGTGTATTCTGTTAAATGAATGTGTTGCAGATGTATTCTTACATCTGTGTTGCAGCAGTTTGACATGAGTCGTGTCCTACAGTCACAGACTGTTATCGAAGGAAACCGTCTTAATGCTTTGAATTATGTTTTTATATTTGTTTTATTTGCCCCCAAGTCGACAGAGTTGCAACTGAAAGAATAAGAATACATCTAAGCAACACATTAACTTAATGGAATACACACATGTAATTATAGTTAGATATATCGTGCCTGTATGAAGAAGTGATATTAAAAATCGGTAAATTTACACACTCAGTCTGATTGATTATCAGCTGTCTTTCCTGCATTGGCAGATTAAACTGTGTTACTTTCAGTCAAATTAATGTGTTTAACTTTCTCGTATTTCTCTGATATTATAGTTTACTCTTTATTTGTAAAATATGCCGCTGTGCTGACAGCAGACTTGTCCATGTTTCTGATTGGTCATATGCTGCAAACCCCGCCCCTTTATTTGAACATCTAAGCTAGATTGAGAAACCCTGGGCTTATTTACAGAGTTGAAAACCAGTTTTAAAGGACCGTTTATTGGGATCACGGGATAGTTAAAGATAACGAAAAGATACACGAGGTATGTTGAACTCGCTTCGTAGTACAGGCTTCTAGTAATGTGCTTGGTGGCAGCTGGCGGCTCCCCGACTCTGGAAGTGGCATTGAACGTGCTGGTTCAATCACGGAGTGGACCGTAGCAGGAGGTTCCACAAACCTAACCGTGCCTTTATTTGGAAATGAATGGCATAGAGCACGAGTTGCTGTATCTGGTCTCCCAAGATGGTCAGAAGATGGTCCTGGTTCGCCAGAGTGTGGCGAATCTCGTCGGTGTTGGTGACCAACCAGGTCTCATGTCGCTGGATCGCCTCTTCCATTGACACGAACCTGCCCTGTGATGTGGTGTTGTATGCTGGGTCCATGGTCGGGCCAGATTGTACTGTAACAGGTGGAGGTAAGGACCCAGACGCAGTACGATGGACACAGTGAATTGTTGAGCAAGCTTTATTCAGGCAGAAACACACAACAGGGAAACAGTCTCCGATTCTTGTAGGGAAGTCCACTCGGTCGAACGCCAAGCCTTCAGAGAAGAAGGCATACAGAAACCAGAGGCTATTCTCGTGGTCGGGGATGGAAGGCTATGCAGATTTACCGGGGCAGAGGCAAGAATCTCATTGTCGGGGACAAAAGACTGAGTTGTTTACCGGGGCAGAGGCAAGGCGGAAAAGTCCAATCAGGCAGGGTCATACCGGGGAACCGGTCAGAGGGAAAAGTGCTGGAAGGTTTGGCATAACATGGAAAACGATCTGGCAGGGAATGTGTGTGAAGCTGGGGCTTATATACCAGAGGGAGTAGGTGCAGCAGCTGACGAGGTGGGTGTGACTAACAAGTGCACAGAATGAACTGATTAGGTGAGTGAAAGGTAGAATGGCAGAAGAGAAGGGAAGCTGAACTGTGACCTTCTAATTGCATCAGACAAAGGAATTGTCTCAGTTCTTGTCTTGTTGTCTTAGTGCTGTGTTCGACAAATTTGAACATGACATCCTATTACAGAGACTAGAACATTCGATTGCCATTAATAGAACCGCACATGTAAACGATGAAACCTTGATGAACACCAACTTTAGTCATGGAGTTCCTCAAGATTCTGTGTTTGGACCAATGTTATTCACCCTATCTATGCTTCCTTTAGGCAATATTATCAGAAAAAACACTCCATAAACTTTCATCGTTATGCAGATGATACTCAATTATATCTATCAATCAAGCCAGACAAAGCCAACCAGTTCGCAAGCAAAATACTGCATGAAGTCATGACAACATGCTATTTAACAGTTTTCATAATCTTGTGCCCACTCCGTGTATATCCACAGAGTAACTTTTATATCTAAATGTGTAGCAGACACTCTTAAGATATTTCTCCATACTCATTCAGTTTTAACAAGTTTGTAATGCTAAAATGCCATTGGTTGACCATTAAACCTTTATATAGGACAGACATTTTGAGACTGATAAAGCAGCACTTAGTCCTGATATTTTAGAGCTCTAACTTTCTCTCTATTTCCCTGTTAAAAAAGAATGCCACTGTATTAAAATCAGCTAGGGAATTGGCAGATAATATATGGAGATAATGTTTTATCCTTAAATGTCCTTAAGCTACGTTAAATCTCTCTAATATTAAAATCTGATGTAACTTTGTAATTTAATTCTGAAGTAGATGTGACTTCTACATTAAATCAGGAACTACATTGACTAAATCAAATTAAAAGTTTCCAATAAATGAGAATGCACCACTCATGCACTGCAGAGAGGGGAGTGCAAATTCTCTAAAAATCTAAATTTGCTGATGAGAAGCATTTGCTAATACGACAAGTCGACGATGAAAGTGCAATTAAACACAGTATGCAACCATTTGTATATATGTTACCGCACACACAGGTGATGTAGGATGATTCATCACATCCTCCATCACAAAGAAAAATGATGTATAACAGGCTGGATTTGAATGTGTTCCCTCTAATTGTACCCTGTTGCTTTGCCATTTGGCAGGAAGCAAAGCCGAGCCTTATCGCCCGCTGAGCTGTGGCGGCTGTCCAAACAGCGCCATGTGCACATTTTGCACTTAATGGGCCATGAAATCAAAGTCAGCTTGCTACGATTATCACATCCAACATTCAGCACAGACTGCCTGCTTGTGCTGGAGATTACCAAGGCATTGTCTCCTCTATATTAGTGCTCCATTTAGAAGAATATCTTGTATCACTATGCTGAAACACACACACACATATATTATTGCCAAGTGCAAGCAGTCAGTCTTCTGAAGTCTCCATTCCAAGTTTAATGATTTTACAAAAGCTAATATCCTATGAAAAAACTAATGAGTTATTACTTCAAAGACTCCTTTTTCTCAGCATCAAACAGATTTCAATTTGATGCTACTCATTCTGCATGATCGTATAATCTATCCATATATCGGTCTATCCATTTACTGCCAACAATCTTAGCTAAGCTAAGCACTGTAGTCCAGATGTCTCTCTCTCTCTCTCCAGCTACATCTTCCAGTTCTTCCTGTTGGACTCTAAAATGTCCCCAGGCTAGATGGCATGTCTAAACCCTCCAGCGTGTAATGGGTCAGCCCTGGGGTCTCTTCCCAGTTTAATGTGCCTAATGGAAGGTCTCTAGGATGCATACAATCAAATGCCCAAACCACCCTCAACAGATTTCTTTAAATGTGAAGGTGCATTGGTTTTTACTCCGAGCTCCTTCTGGATCTCTGAGCTTCTCATCTTGTGAAAGAAAGTCATTCTGTCTGCTTGTATCCATAGTCTGATTCTTTTAGTAACTCCCGAAACCCCATGACCATATGTGAAAGATAAAACGTAGATCAACTAGTAAATTGAAAGATTCGAAAGATTTAGGCATAGCTCCCTCTTCACCATGAGTCTGGTACAATGTCCACATTATTGACAACCCCGACCATCAACCTGCTGACCTCACGTTCCATTCTTGCCCTCACTTGTGAACAATACCTCGGAATGCTTGAACTCCTTCGTCACAGTCTGATGAAGCCAGCAGAACTACATCATGAGAGATGCAATCCTGTAGTCACTGTAACAGACACTCTCTGGCTCCTGGATGTACTGAGGATTCTGTCCATGAAAATCACAACAGAACAGCAGCCACTGAGAATATGACTTTAGATGATTGGATGATTGCATTAGCTTTCCTAAAAACAAAAGTAGTGTAATATGCTCTCATTCGGGTTATCACTAGACTGTACATTATTCAACATAATTATTGAATAAAGATTTTATTCATTGAATAGTGTTTAAATATTTGTGTGAATATGGTTATGATGAAGTGAAAGGTTGCCTAGTGACAGTTGCTATAAGTGGAAGGAGAACGATGTTGTTTGGTTAAGAGATGTTACATCTTAACAGAGAGAAAAGAACATCACTACGAACACAATCATTGCAGGAATTAATGGCGTTACAACATCATTTTTGCAACTTTATACATCGCTGGAATGTCACGTTACTTTGTAGCAACCTACCGAGTGTCACTGTCAGCAGGTCATTAAAAACGCTGCCAGTTCGTCCCAATGTTTCAACTACTTTTTGGAGATGTTGAGACAATGTAATTTTATATTGCCGGGATGTCACATATAAAGTCCATACTACTTGAAGGAGTGTCACTGCAATGTAACTGTAGTGATGCAGTAACGTCATTACAACAGCACAATCAAAGGTCAAAGTATCTTTGTTGTCCCTTACAGTGTATTTAGTTTGCAGCTAGGTAACATATAAATCACACAAAACCCAAAACACTGATAGACAGCAACACCAATCTAAGTAATCTGTGTAAATGAGCAATGTACTGAGTTTATTCGGCTACTATCTGATGTTTATGTCAATGACAGTAGGGACAAAGGAAACATTATGTCTTTTGGTTCTCTCAAAACAATGACCTGAGGGTAACAGTTAAAACACTGACCATAGGAGGTGATCTCAGCAATTCAGTAGGGAAGTGAACTTCCTAAGCACCTGCTTGTTAACAGATCTGAAAGCTGAGCTTGACTCCTCCTCTTTCTAGCCACTTTGATGAGGCTATTGAGCCTGTTTTTGTTGTCAAGTTAGTTCCCAACAATACAGAACATTCAATACAGAATGTTATAGACCATAAAAACTCATCACAGAGGAGGGTCCTGGTTCGATTCAGGGGCTGGATGGCCCTTCTGTGTGGAGTTTATATGTTCTCCCTGTGTCAGCGTTGGTTCTCTCTGGGTTCTCCAGCTTCCTCCCACAGTCCAAAGACATAATGATTACTCTGAATTCCCTTAGGTTTGAATGTGAGTGTGAATGGTTGACTGTCTCTATGTGTCAGCCCTGCGTTAGTCTGGCCTTCGCTCAATGATCGTCTCCAGCCCCCCCCCCGATAGATAAGCGTTTAAAGATAATGGATGATCACAGAGGAGACAAAAAGGCATTGGCTTATGTGTTATGTTTCAGCACATTGGGCCCAGGTCATTTCACCTTTATTCTGTATTCCATAGATTATGGGTGTCATATAGTTGTCCAGGAGGTTATGTAGCAGCAATTGTCAGCTCTTCTACAATAATGTTTAGTCTTTTCTATTTTTATTTTCATCAGCAATCGCCCCCAAATTGTAAGAAGAATTCGTTTCATGTCTAATTTCTATAGGAAAGAGAAAGCTGTCATAACACTTCTGTTGTTCTCAGTTGACGAGCTTTGCACCAAAATAGTGTATGGCAGCAAATCAATATCGAAGTCTGCGAGCGCAAATGAGATCCACATACACGGACGAAGAGGAGCTGTGCGTGCACAGTATTTTTAATAGAGCTTTCACAGCACAGAATATCTCTGCTTGTGCGAGCAATATTGTTGCCTGCCAGGAGAAAAACATTGTTTTGCACATTACAGGACAGCGTATTCAGGAATCTATACGACGTGTGGATCCTGGTGGAGTTTTGATGCACATCCTTCAGCTGAACCCAAGAAGGTGCAGGAAGTACTCTGTACCAGTACCAAACAGTTTATGGCACATCGATGGCAATCATAAACAGATAAGGTTTAAAAAAAAAAAAAAACATCTCAAACATTGCTCAAACATTCACTTAACTGTAGATTTTACTACTTTAAGATACTTACTACCCAGTCAGTATACTGTATATCCAGAACAGTTACAGAAGATAGGTCCATTTACAATTTTAATTTACCCATCAGCATCACTGCAAGCCAGCCTTTGATTTATCCATGACGGATGGAGCAAATCCATCAAAGTTCTTGCACATAAAAGTCAGTTTTACCTGGCATCGAAATTAAGAGTAAAGCTTGTTGGGTCTTTAAACTTTTAGGGGTGACTTTTTAAGTGGACTGAATGTACACAGTTAGAAAATATTTTTACAGTGACACACTTTCTCTATTATATTGGTTTACAATGAAGCAGTGACTTTTAATTGCTGACTCTACTTTAATTTGATTACTGATTAACATTTTATAAATTGTTGTCCTATGTATGCATGATGCAGGCAGTGGTATTGATATTAATCTGTGCTGATAAATATATTATTGACGGCTTTTGTCGTTTAAACGTTGTCACGGACTGGGGACCAAAGACAGCAGGACTCAGATGCAGACTCAAAAGCACGGTAGTCGGGTGCAAAAAAGAAGGTCCTTACTTTAAGCAGTACACAGGGAATCAATCCAACAGGCAGAGGTATCCAAATCGATTCTAAATAAAAATCTGTGAAAAATACAATGTTGCACAAAACACTGCCACTTTCACCATGCCCATGTTCATAAGCACTTTCCACTGCCACTTCAATGACATTTTGCCTCACTAATATAAGCTATAAAGTACAAATACTATATATATAAATCTAATGACATAAAACTTTAGGGTTATAATGATATACCAAAATGTAGTGTGTAGTACATGTATCTGTATAGTCTAGTGGGTAACACATAAATTGGTTAAACTTTTCCGTTCTGTATGGAGACGTTCAAATCCCATCATGAACATGTCAGTCGTTTCATATTATTGACCAGTATATTATTGAACACGCAGCTTTAATTGACTTTTACTGCAGAAATGTGAGATTGAAACATTGAGGTGTTGTGCTAGTGCTTCGGTCACACTATTAAACGGATGCTTTAATTCCATTATCCCACTAGAGCAGCAACAGTCCTAAATGTTGACATTGCTGTTGATAAATTAGTAATCAGCTGTTATATAGACAGTTCTCTGTTTTCCTTCAACAAGAACAATTTGAATGTATAATTATAAAAGTATAATGTTAAACCCAACGGACCCCTTTAAAGGGGCCGGGAAGAAAACGTACATTGCATGTTGCATACACAGTGGGAATTTCGTTCACTAATCAAGAACGAATATAATAATGTTGCATATCAGATTAACAAGCAAGGTCTGGGCTGCAAGATCATATAAGCCAGTTGTACATGCTCCAAACACAACTCACAAGACCAAACAAATGAATGACCAAATATGAATTTCTTGCTCGCTCGCCCATATTAGCTCTCATGCAAGGTAGCTTTATGCTACATACACAAACAAGGTCTCAAACGAAAGCAGACAACCCAGGGATTCCTCACATATCCCTCAAATCCCTATAAACCTAAGCCTCAGCAAGATATGAGCCAACGAACACCAGCCTCAGACATTTTTTTATCCAACAAGTTATGAAAAATGCTTACTTACTAGATGTAAAGCTTCGAAATCCATGTTTCTTCCGCTAAATCCACACTGAAATATGTCCGACTACTTCCGGTGTAGCACTGAAATCATTCCTGGCTCGTTTAGTGTCAGATTACCCAAGTGGGGGAGGGTGAGACCCTCGGTGTATAGGAGAGAGCGTTTTCACAGTTAGCCAATCAGAGTCCTTACTGACTCTGATTAGCTAACAGTGCTGCAAATCTCATTTTGGTGGGTATAGCTCAATTCTATAGGCTCTAACGATTGAAAGGAGGTCTCATTCAGTCATATAGACCAATCTGGGGCAGAGTTAATGGATCTCAAAATCACAGGTCCCTGGTTTTTGAAAAAAAAGTTTTTCATGGAGATTTCAGAACACAAAACATTATTTTGGTTTGGCATTGTGTATGTTACTGCTGTATTTGAATGTATTGAACACCATTAGTGATATACAAGTGAAATGTATAGTTTGGTATACAAGCAAATTCAAATTGTACTCATTGTACCAAATCCTCATTTTCGGAGACCTCACCTGAACTGTCTGCACTGCATCACTTTATCAAAGTCAAACTTTGCAGAGAGAATTTTCACATATTGTGCTATGATTTGGTAGAGGTTTAAACCTGCAGCTGCATAATTCCAAAGGCATAATCATCCTGAAAGTGCTTTTTCTTTTGGCAAACTTGAAATGTTTTAATTTTTGCTGTGTTCCATCTTCCTTTAATCCTAGCCTGTTACATATATACTAATAGTTACACATCTAGACAAATCTCACATTTATTACCTTTATAATAACACCATAATTATTCAAATAGACCTTGTGGTTGCAGAGATATACTCTGTTTAGTATGAGTATGCTATTTTCGAGCGGAAGCCTCAAAAATAGGTTAGTTTTTAAAAGGTTTAAGACACCAATAGTTTTGTCCCCCAAAAAAGAAGAATAAAATTATTCAAATTTCCATATAGTGAATGTTTCCACAGTGTCACAGTACAGGAGAATCCTGTTGAACTTGATGTTGAATTGGTTTGATTATTGAAGTGTAAATATTGATTGAAGAGGTTTAAACTGTGATTAGTTCTGCTGATATTCAAACAGTGCTAACTCTAGTAGACTAACCTTCGATTTATATTGTGAAGTCTGAAGAAGAGCTTTGCTAAATTTAAATGAAGCTTGAGTGTACGTTCAGTCGGGAGACCATACTCTTGCATGCCTAAGTCCGTCATTTATTTCTCATACATCTGCCAATCACTCCTCAGCATGCTCACTCATTATTTACTTGCTGTCATTGTTCGGGGGTTTTAATCATGACACCAGCTGTTTAGATCAGCTAGTCTCCTCCATCAAATAAGCACAACGAAACAATTACATGGTTCGCCTATCATCTTGCTGCTGTCTCTCTTAAATATGACTGTCTCTCTACCTTCAGTTCATTCATGTTTCTCTTACGCACCCCTCCACCTCCCCATCTCCGCCCAGTCTCTGCAGATCCATCAGCTTCATCAACTCATCATTCTATCATCCTCATCAGCCACCTCCACCACTAGTTCTGGACTCCACGGGGGAGATCTATCTTGTTGCTGATTGGGGCAGATGGCCCTCGATTACAAATCTCCCGGTAGAGTCCAAGCGCCAAAGACTCTGTTAAGACTTTATCATCACATCATCTGTTAATAATAAACAATTATTTTTTCTCCATCTGACTGGTCTCTCCTGATTGAATTCAAAGTGGCAGGCAGTCAACTTAACCTTTAAAGAGATTAAAACAAATCTTTAAATAAATTCAATTCAGATCTAATTTACTGTAGGTGTCATTGATGCTAGGTAAATGGGGGGTAATTTCCCTGTATCTTATCTTTTTGTTCATTGTAAGCAGACTAAATATTTTTTCTCCCATTTTTCCCATCAGAAGAGAAAGGCTCTGGAGAGACGTTTATGGCGGCGTACTTGATCTCTTCTACACCATCTTTACCAACCTTGAGAGAGAAGGCCTTCTCAATCCTGACGAAGAAATGCATCTCTATGCTCTGCACTGGTGCTTTGTACCCCACGTAAAGAAACACTTTCAGTTTTTCCGGCATGGCTGGAACTGCCACTATGGAGTCGTCATGATTATGAGGCAGCGCAGGACCCAATAGAAGTTTAAATTTATTCAGTAATTTTATTTTTAGGATGACTGTACTTTCTTACGTTACGTCAACATTAACCCCAGTCTATCTAACATTCCACAAAGTTTTCATTATAAATAATGCAGGGAAGGGCCCATTCCAAAGTGCATGTATCCGAAGCATAATGTAACTAATTCTAATTCTGCATATCATGGGCACTTTCAAAACTTCAATAAGGTTTTGATACAATGTTGGAACCAAACAAAGAGCAGTGTTTTAGAGAGATAATTATACATCATAGCTCTCTGCTCCCTATATTACTTCATTGGCTCTTGTGAATTGCAATCCATCTCTCTTTCTGATGCCATAGCTGCTCATGGCATTTTCATCCAGAATCCCAGGACATGATTAAACAAGTGATATTTCAAACAAGGCTCTAAAAAATGAATAACTTAGTTCTGTAGATATAGTGAACATGATAACTTAAACATTACTTTTGGCTGAACAGACCCTTTAACCTCAACTCTTTTAATTAATTGCAGGTTGACATGGAGTTGAGAGTTGACTGGACCGAACTGTATGGTCATCGTCGGCCTGATGTTGTGGTCCCTGAGATTCAGCTGAAACGCTCACGAACTGACCAGGAAGTTGAAAGTCTACCAGACCCTGATGCCCCCCTGTCCAATGTGTTGAATATCTTTGCACAAAATGGTAAATGGACTGTACTTGTATAGCGCTTTTCTGAAAAATATATGAACTTAAACTGTCCACAAGTAAATTATTTGTTTTTGCTGGGAATTACTTGCTTACTTGACTAATCAGCTATTTATTATATAATAATGAAAGTAATTGTCAAAAATTACAACGTTAATTTGTTTGCCTAAGATCCTATTCAGTTCAGTCATCCCATGCTCCTTCCAGCCTGAGTTTATAGGTGGCTCTGGGGAATGTTTGACTCTGTTTACCCAGGTTGTGTTCTTTGGACATTATCAACGAGCTTCATGAATCTGGCCACGCTGTTACCACACAGTTTTTGTGGCACACACAATAATAAAAAAACAATAAACAATGAGCCTTGCTAGCCACAAGGGTGTGGAGAACAGATATTAAACTGTTTTCTGTGGTCATTTGATTAGAACAAAAGTAAATGGTTTTTTGTTGTAAAGTGTTGTCGCTGCTCGCAGGAAAGAAAGAGGACACAGCTTCAGAAACAGATGGGTGGCTAGTTTGCTAGGTAGCTGGTCCTTCTCCGGAGCAGTAGCGAGGCGGAGGGACCGATGGACCTAACGCTGCCACTGGCCACCGGCACACTGTTCAGCTCATTTTCTGTAACCATTGTAGACCATTGTTAAAGCATTGCAGAATTAGCAAGCTAGCTAAATAGCAGAATGCTGGCTAGTTAGCTAGCTTGCAAACCACTTAAATGCTACCCTGGTTACATAAAATGAGCAAACAAAGTTGTTACTCGGCTGGCGATAGCAATGTGCTTTCCTGTGACAAGAGTGTGGATGAAGCATTTTTGGAAAATAATAAATAAATCTTAGCCTAAGACCAAAGTGACTAATTAATGGACTAATCAACATTTTTAAATGTAATTTGTGTATTGTTTTTTTGTTTTTTTGATTGATTGGTCCAGCTTTGGATCGCCACTTGACCCTTTAAGAAGGTGGCTGGCCCATTGTGGGCTTGATCCCTTTAAAAAAAAATTAAAAAATCTCCCAGACCCTAGGGAGGGGGCCTGTTTTCTTTGGAGGGATAGACAGTCAGTTGCATAAGTCACCAGTGACCCAACCTTACATCCCTATGCTGCCCGCAGATAAGATGAATAAATAGTCAAAGATTAATAAATACATTGCTGGATGGGTGAACAGGAAGTTGTCAGTGCGGGATAGGATGTTAAGTTTTTTTTAAATAATAATATCAATAATAATTATAATAATAATGAGCTGTAATAATAATAACAACAAACACCACCATCACAATATAACAGTCACAATGACGACAAGAAATTTAATTATATAGTTTCAGTAATATAAAGTAAAATAATAGTATGAGCACAGGGGGAAATATTGAAATGGAGAAGACTAGAACAATTATAATATGCTATGATCTAGATACATAATCTATAATTAAAAAGACAAGAACAGAATCAATAATAATATATATTAAATATTATCATTGTATATATCTGTATGTATGTGTGTATGTATGTTTGTATGTTGGATTCATTTGGTGGACAGGCAAAAAGAAAATATTAAATAAACAAAAATAATAATAAATGAATAAATAATAATGACTATAATTGTAATATTATAGGATGGGTGATGTCACGTTTGTAAAACCATTAGGAAGGATGACCAGATGGAGTGATGCTCTGTTGTAGTAGATATGATGGAGGAGGTTAGATTTTCTATTGGAATGTAATCTATCACTATGTTTTTTCCAGTGCGTGATATGTGTGGTAAACCTTGATTTCCAGTTCATGAGGATAGTTTTCTAGTCGATAGTTATGGCTACGAGGCGTGATCGGCTGTTTGTTTTGTTCTGATTAATTGTTGACATGTCTCCTAGTAAACACAGTGAGGGGGATAATGGGATGCGGCAGCCCAGGAAGACGGATAGTGACTCAGGGATTTCTTTTCAAAAGTGTTTAACTGGTGTGCAGTGCCAAGTGGCATGAATATAGCTATCTAGGCTATTTTTTGTGCAATGTGAGCAGATTTCTGACATGAACCCCATTAAAAAAAAATGTGCCCAGTGTAGGGAATTCTGTGGCGTATCTTAATGCTGTATGAGTTGTAGATTGGCATTTTTAGTCATTAAGTAGATTTTGGTTTCCAGAAGTCGGCATGAAGATTGATTGATAGTTTTGATTGAACAGATGATGTAACTGTGGCTCAGTGGTGAGCAGGGTCGTCCTTCAATCAGAGGACTGACTGTTCGATCCTTGGCTCCTTTAGCCCATGTTGATGTGTGCTTGGGCAAGACACTTGACCCCAAATTGCTCCTGTAGCTGTGCCTGCGGTGTATGAATGTTAGTTAGTCCTGATGGGCAGGTGGAGCCTTGCATAGTAGCCCCTGCCACCAGTGTATGAATGGGTGAATGGTGACATGTAGTGTTAAAGCGCTTTGAGTAGTCAGAAGACTAGAAAAGCAAGTAAATGGACTGTACAAGTACAGTCCATTTAAACTGCAGATATTCCAAAAAATAGTTTACTCCCAATGCTGTACTTCTGGACCTTCGGTTTTTAGAGAGTGGCCAGTTTAATTCGGTGTTGTGTTTTGTTTTTCCAGTAGAATTGATTGAGTCCAGAAATTTAAACCAGGAGTGGGTGGGTTAATTTGAGATCATTGTGAATAGGTAATTTATTAAAGGAAGTATTGTCATTGTAACTGTAGCTATTCTGCCCATAAGTGACAGTGGAAGGTTCATTCAGCGGAGGAGGAAGTAATCAGAGATATTCAATAAGTTTGATAGTTTCCTGTAGTGATGAGTGAGGGGTTTGAAGGAACAACCATATATCATCTGCATAAAGACTGTGTGTTGAGTGTTTGAATTCCTTTGATACAGATGTTCTAAAGAATGCCTGCAGCTAACGATGAAAATGGTGAATAGTGAGGGAGGGTGTGCATCCTTGCCTAGTCCCCCTGTGAAGCTTTGTGAGGTTTGTCCATTGGTGATGACAAAGGCTACATATCTAAAAATTCTAATTTCTCTTCATATTGGCACTGATGCTGACCTTATATAATAGATCAGCTATTGGCCAGACATGACCACCCTTTCTTTATAAACTGTCGGTATAAATTGTAACAACAATTTTAAAAACCTGCTAGTGCAGTTTTATAATTAAAAAGGACATTATAAAATGACTGTTAATGTTTTAACATTGTGTGTAGTCACAGCCTTAATCCCAATTGGTTCCACACAGTGAGGAATGCCAATTTAAAAGGGGTATTGCAGCAATTTAGTTTACCGTTTCTGCACTGCACTTTTAGCCCATAGTATGGGTCGTGCTCTAAAAGAGCTGGATCCTTAATGTAACTCAATAGCATCCACATCTTCTACCTGATAAATGCCTACATCGTTTTTAAACTCTACGCCCCGAGTTTGTATAGCAAGATTCCTACGCTCTCTATGGTTCATCATGTCATGATCAATCCACTCAACCCCACAACACAACTCCCCACCCAATCCCTTGTTCTCCTGTGCTTAGTAATATGTGGTGGTGCTGGGCCTGGCCTTTCGCTGGAGTTTTTATGGTGCGTGGTTTGTGTTTATGGGTATATTTGTACAGTATGTGTGTATTTTTGTGTAGATATAGTTGCGTCCTATATTACCACCTAGCCTCATTCACCAGAGATCACCCTTGAGCTTTAAAGTCCAGAGTAGAAGAGCTTTCTTCTGACTTTTCCTTGCTTTTATCCTTTTGAGAAAGAGGGTGCTGTGTATGGCAGGAACAGCAAACCACTCCCATCTTAACAATTTTTTTAATTATTTAATTTAACCTTATTTTACAGAATTAATACTAGTTCACTTACAGTCTATTTAATTATTTCATATTTGAAAGCTTAGCTATCTTAGCTGCAGAACTGTACTAAACAGTTTGATATAAATCACTGACTAAAACATGATCAGTTAAATATAGAATTATTAAATAATTATACAACATATAGACCTTGTTATCATGACACAGACAGACCTATTGTCACACATTTCACCACACCTTAAATTGTTTTCATCCCACCTGCCTGTTTACTAACTCTCCTGTCATTTCAGATCCTCCCATAGCATCAGCTCTTATTCCCCTCACCTGGTCCTCCTCCCCACCTCACCTGCAGCACATCACCTCATCGATCCGTCACTACTTAAGCCCTCTACTCACACCTGTTCTCTGCCAGATTGTCTTGTGTGTTTTTTGCCGAGCTCGCCAGCGTTATCCTGTCGCCATATCTGATCTGCCTGTTCTGACCCTGTCTAACCCTGCCTGCCCCTGGATTCCTGCCTGCCCCTTTTTGGACTCGTTTGCCTCGATGACTGATCTCCCGCTTTTGACCCCTGCCTGAATACTAGTAAAAGAATTATCTGTACAACTTTGTCTCTTGGTCGTGCTTTTGTGTTCAGTTCACAGTACTCGTAATCCTTACACCAATGTAGATATACATGTGTACCTATATGCATAGGATTAAACTTAACATTTCAGGCACATGGTAAATTGCGAGTTCAACCACTTAGTGACCTAAGGGCAGTTTATGGGATAGGTTCATTAGATAGGATTTTGTCATCCTTGTTGTTTTCCACATTTCAGTTTTTATCATCATTCCTTCGACGTTCACTATACAAAATGTCAACATCATCACTCATGTATGATAAAGATAGAATTAGAAAAAGGGGTAATTGACAGTTTGGCTAAGCTATTGACGATTCAACTGGGATACAAATCATTGTGGGTTATCCCTGTGTTCACTTGACACTGGGCAGTTTGAAGCTAAGCAAACTAAATAAAAGCAAATATGAAACAAATAGAACATGTATTATGTTTCAGACCAGATGGTGTACAGTGTTCTCTCTTCATCAGCTGCTCCCTCTGCAGCAGAGCTGGTCTCTATTCTGAGAAGAGCTCCATTACTAACTGATTATATGCTCATTGTATTTGTTCAAGCTTAATTGGCTTGAAAATGCACATTTTCTGCTCCACTCTGGTTTGATGGTTCCAATTGATAATGAAGATAAACACAATAGTTATCATATTCCAGTAAAGCATTGTTGGTTCATCTCTAGTGCAGTATCACTCTGCTTTCCTCTCATTTGTATTATGGGTAGATTACTGGCAACAATTGCACAGTATAATGTAGAATTGTGGGATACACTTGACTCTTATTACCTTTTTAAAAAAAGGTATTACTTGGAATCCCCACTAGAAAGTAGAAGTGAACGATGCTAAGTGTTCTGTCATCCAATCCATATTGACTCTGTTTTTCAGTAAATGTCTCTTCCTGTCTGTCAGCAGCAGCTCCTGGGGAGCTGAGTGACAGCGCCTCCCTAACCTGCTCATCAAGCTGATGGACAACAGACATTTAATGAACCGAAATAGTTTTCATGTCAGCCCCAAGTGAAGAACTCAACAGTGTTCGTAGGTCTATCGCAAGAGAGTGAAACAGGCGAGCTGAGAGGCATGTAAACAATGTAGATGTAGATAAGGTTAATACGTTCAAAATCCATATACATAAGTGTATTTGTGTGGTTTTAAAAAGCATCAATGCAGATTATACTTCACTAAATGCAACAAAACGAGGCTTGGAGGATAAAAACCCTGGGGTTCTTCGTCAGACTTCATCTCAAGGAGTCATTGTGGAAAAACTACTTCCACAATCCCTACATACATGAACACAGCCACTATTTCCCTCATACTAAAACCTAACAAAGACCCAACCCACCCTTCAAGTTATTGTCCAATGTTGTTAATCAATACAGATAAAAGTATTACCAAAACCTTAATTATTGAAATGTCCACCCCCCATTTTAATCCACCCAGATCAAGCATACTTTATCTAAAACAGAGAGGGCTCCAATAAAACCCATAGACCATTCAAACTGATCAATCTATCCCAACAAAAATATAATTGTATCACAGAGGTTCACGGTTCACAGAGGAACCAGACAAGGATGCCCTCTCTCGCCTTCTTTATTTGCCAACTTCATTAAGCATAAAAGGAGTTTCAAATCACAACGTAAAATCAGTCTTAATGCAGAAAATATATAATTTCTTTTTAAAAGAACCCTACATTTCATTACAAGAAACGTTTGTATATTTTTGTAGCCTTCACCTCAATAGAGAAGATGGCAGGCTCTCAAAAAACAATATGACATTTAAATGAAACCCGGAACCCTCAATTCAACTGAAACCCTATTTGTTTTTTTTTCCGTTATCACTAATGTTATGATAAATACCATCAATGTTTATTTTTTTGTTTGTTTATTAGGTTTGTCTTTATCTTTCTATTTTAATTTACTTAGTTGTTTTATTTTCTAGTATTATTATTATTCAATTCAATTCAATTCAATTTATTTTTGTATAGCCCAAAATCACAAATTACAAATTTGCCTCAGAGGGCTTTACAATCTGCACACAATGACATCCTCTCTCGTGCTGGTACCAAGATTTATTCTTTGGTCACATGCAAAGTCTACCAGCGCTGCAATTGCAAAAGCAGGCAGTCCCTCTGTCAACACGCAGGTTGAGAGGAAGGAATACCACGAAAAGACGGAAGTTCGGCCCTTTCATACAGCGATTTCGTCACAGGTTTGTATCGGATCATCCTGACCTCTGGTTGGCTCTGAGCTGAAAAGGGGGAGAACAATCCCACCTTTCCTCACCAGACTGGCACGTGCAACGGCCTGTCTGCTTCTCTACTGTAAATATACTGATAACATGCATGAGTGTTGTGATCCAATGCGTGTATCTATCCTTGAGGAAAAGACAGAGCGTCTTCCCCCAGACACAACTCTGGACTCGAGTAACCTTTAACCTCTTTCACAGACAGTAAGAATATACACATAATATAAGGATTTATATTATCAACAGGGAGAAAAATGGAAGAAACCTTCAGGAGAGCAGCAGAGGAGGATCCCTCTCCCAGGATGGACAGAGTACGAAAATAGATGTCATGTGTACAGAATGAACAGCATAACAGAGTTACAACACGTTCAATTCACATGACAGAAATGATTCATGTAATAGTAGCAGTAGGTGACGGGGAGGACCACAGCAGGACGTAGGACCAGGGTCCAAATTTAACCACGACCCACAGAAACCTGCGAGGCGAGAAGGCACAAAGACTTCGGGGATGGAGCAGAGTTAGTAATGTGCATTTATGGTGCATGAATTCATACAGAAGGTAAAATAGAAAAGAGTATGCATCAGCAGGGCCACGGAAGGAACCAGGAGGCAGGACCAGGGTCCAGATGCAACCACGATTCGTGGATACCTGCGAGGCGAGAAAGCACAGAGACTCCGAGGGAAGAAGTAGAGTTAGTAATGTGCATTGATAGAACATGAATTCATACAGAAGAAGAGAGAGAAAAGGATAGAGGAGCTCAGTGTATCCTAAGTTGTCCCCCAGCAGTCTAGGCCTATAGCAGCATATCAAGGGGCTGGAAAGAATGGACCAGGGCAAACCTGAGCCAGCCCTAAATATAAGCGCTATCAAAGAGGAAATTCTACTCTTAAATGTGGTCACTGTGTCTGCCCCCTGTACTGAAAGTGGAAGCTGGTTCCATAGAAGAGGAGCTTGATAACTGAAGGCTCTGGCTCCCATCCTACTTTTTAAGACTCTAGGAACCACAAGCAGCCCCGTATTCAGTGAGCGCAGCTCTCTAGTGAAGTAATATGGTACTATGAGATCCTTAAGATATGATGGTGCCTCACCAATTAAGGCTTTGTAGGTGAGGAGAAGGATTTTAAATTCGACTCTGGATTTTACAGGGAGCCAGTGAAGAGAAGCTAATACAGGAGTAATATGATCTCTTTTCTTAGTTTTTGTTAGTACACGAGCTGCAGCATTCTGGATCAACTGGAGAGATTTAAGAGACTTATTAGAGCAGCCTGATAATAAGGAGTTACAGTAGTCCAGTCTAAAAGTAACAAATGCGTGAACAAATTTTTCTGCATCGCTTTGAGACAGGATGTGTTTAATTTTTGAAATGTTACAAAGGTGAAAAAAAGCAGTCCTTGAGATTTGTTTTACGTGAGAGTTAAAGGACAAGTCCTGATCAAAGACAACTCCGAGATTCTTTACGGTGGTGCTGGATGCCAGGGCAATGCCATCTAGAGAAACCACATCATTAGATGGTTGATTCCGGAGGTGTTCTGGGCCTAGTAAAATAACTTCAGTTTTGTCTGAGTTTAACATCAGGAAGTTGCAGGTCATTTATATCTTTGAGACATGCTTGAAGTTTAGCAAGCTGGTTGGTTTCGTCTGGCTTGATCGATAGATATAATTGAGTATCATCAGCATAACAATGAAAGTCTATGGAGTGTTTTCTGATAATATTACCCAAAGGAAGCATATATAAGGTGAATAAGATTGGTCCAAGTACAGAACCTCGTGGAACTCCGTGACTGACGTTGGTGGTCATCGAGGATTCATCGTTTACATATACAAATTGAGATCGATCCGATAAATAGGACTTAAACCAGCTTAGTGCGGTGCCTTTAATGCCAATCAAATGTTCTAATCTCTGTAATAGGATGTGATGGTCAATGGTGTCGAACACAGCACTAAGGTCTAACAAGACAAGAACAGAGACAAGTCCTTTATCTGATGCAATTAGAAGGACATTAGTAATTTTCACCAGTGCTCTCTTTGTGCTGTGGTGTTTTCTAAAACCTGACTGAAAATCCTCAAATAAACTATTGTCCTGTAGAAAGTCACATAACTGATTTGCAACTACTTTCTCAAGGATCTTAGAGAGGAAGGGAAGGTTAGAGATCGGTGTATAGTTAGCCAACACCTCTGGATCAAGAGTGGGCTTCTTGAGAAGAGGCTTAATCACAGCTACTTTAAAAGTCTGTGGTACATGGCCTGTTAGTAAAGACAGATTGACAATATCCAGCAGACAGGTGCCAATCAAAGGTAAAACTTCTTGAAGCAGCCTTGTCGGGACGGGGTCCAAGAGACAGGTAGAAGATTTAGAAGAGGAAATTGTTGAAGACAATTTTTTAAAGTCGATGAGAGAGAAGCCGTCCATACATATATCAGGGTTTATAGCTGCCTCCAAGGATAGATCGGCACTGGTTGAGGGCAAGAGACCATTAATCTTGTCTCTAATAGTTATAATCTTATCATTGAAGAAGCTCATGAAGTCATTACTACTGAGGTCTATGGGAATACACGGCTCAACAGAGCTGTGACTCTGTGTCAGCCTGGCTACAGTGCTGAAGAGAAACCTGGGGTTGTTCTTATTTTTCTCTAATATTGATGAGTAATAGGCTGCTCTGGCATTACGGTGGGCCTTCTTATATGTTTTAAAACTATATCGCCAAAATAACTGAGATTCTTCTAAATTGGTGGAACGCCATATCCTTTCAAGCTTTCGCAATGTTTGTTTTATTTTGCGGGTTTGAGGGTTATACCATGGAGCGAACCTCCTCTGCTTTATTATCTTCTTTTTTAGAGGGGCTATAGAGTCTAGTGTCAGTCTCAGTGAGCCTGTAGCACTATCGACTAGATGATCAATCTGGGACGGACCAAAGTTAGTACAGGAGTCCTCCGTTATATTGAGACATGGTATTGAATTAAATACAGATGGAATCGCTTCTTTAAATTTAGCTACAGCCCTGTCAGATAGACATCTGGTGTAGAAACTTTTGCCTAATGGTGTACGCTCTGGTAGTATAAACTCGAAAGTTATTAGGTAATGGTCTGATAAAAGAGGGTTCTGTGGAAAAACTATTAGATGTTCTATTTTAATGCCATATGCAAGAACAAGGTCGAGGGTGTGGTTAAAACAGTGAGTGGGTTTCTGTACACTCTGACAGAAGCCAATTGAATCTAATAATGAGATAAACGCAGTACTAAGGCTATCATTATCGACATCCACATGAATATTAAAGTCACCTACAGTAATAACTTTATCTGTTTTAAGAACTAAACTCTGAAAAATCAGATAGAAATTCAGAATACGGACCAGGGGCCCGGTACACTATAACAAATAGAATTGGCTGTATTGTTTTCTAGGTTGGATGTGAAAGACTGAGAACAAGGCTTTCAAATGAGTTGTAGTTTAATTTAGGTATAGGGTTCATTAATAGGCTTGAGTCAAAGATAGCTGCTACTCCACCTCCTCAGCCGGTGTCTCGAGGAATGTAAGCATTAATGTGACTTGGAGGAGTTGATTAATTTAGGCTGACATATTCTTCATGACACAGCCAGGTTTCAGTAAGACAGAATAGATCAATGTGATTGTCAGATATTAAATCATTTACTAAAACAGCTTTAGATGACAAAGATCTGATATTTAAGAGTCCACATTTAATTCTTCTATTTTGTTGGACTGTTGCGCTGGTGGTGTTAACTTTTATGAGATTATTTTGTACAACTCCTCTTCTGGTTACTTTTGATTTAATTAATTTAAGTGGCCGTGGGCCAGACACAGTCCCTATATAGTTTTGGGTGGGTAACTGCTCTAATGGAAGTGCAGAGAAGGGTGTAAGACTACAACTCTGCTTCTGCTTCCTGGTCTGAACTCTGGGTTGTCATGGATTAGGTCCCCAAACAAAGTTGGTCAGATTTGCAGAAATGAGATCCGCTCCATCCAATGTGGGATGAATGCCGTCTCTCCTAATCAGATCAGGTTTTCCCCAGAAAGTCTCCCAATTATCAACGAAGTCCACATTGTTTGCTGGACACCACCTCGACAACCAGCGGTTGAATGATGACATACGGCTATACATCTCATTGTTGATCAAATTTGGGAGAAGGCCAGAGAAAACTACGGTGTCCGACATTGTTTTGGCGTATGAACACACCGATGCCACATTAATTTTAGTGACCTCCGAGTGTCGGATTCGGGAGTCATTACCGCCGACGTGTATTACAATCTTACTGTATTTACGTTTATCCTTAGCCAGCAATTTTAAATAGGACTCAACGTTGCCTGCTCTGGGCCCCGGAATGCATGTGACTGTGACCCCTGGCTTCGCTATCTTCACGTTTCTGACTATGGAGCTACCTATAACCGTCTACATTATTATTACAGTACTACTGCTCACCTCTACCATTGCTATTTTTTATTATTATATATTTATTGCCTTCTTGTTATTGCTAATGTTCACCAGCTCAGCTACTGTCAACATGCCTCTTTAATCATTATTATAGCTATTACTACTATTTTCTCTAATGTTCTGATTAATATCACTGTTATTGTAATCACTATTTATTTCTTTAGTTCCCTTTATTTTCAGAACAGAAAAGAAAAATCTATTACACTACTACACTGCACCTCTACCATTGATATTATTTTTTACTGACATATATTATTCATTGTTACACTGTTTGTTTATTTATTGTACCATTGTTATTATTGTTAATATTTATATTATAATGCAACTTACTTGGTACTCACCTAGACCAGAATTGAAAGTCATGCAACTACTCATGCCTACAACAAGCAGAAGATATCTAACTAGCTGGAATCTGATGCTGGAAAAAAAGTCTTTAAAACTCTCTGGGGTCGATGCACGCACCGGTGCGTTTTCGCGGTGTTTACTCGATGGATGAAATTAATTGCTCCGCGATAATACGGCACATACATATGGTTGAGATGTCTACGGAACGTATACTCTCCACTTCCGTGTCCTAGTTCTCACGAGATCGTACGTGACTCACACAGCGCGCCAGGATATCGACGTGTCGTGTGATTCGTGTGTGTCGAGCTGAACCTCTCACCGCCATTTATGGATTCATGTGTGCGTCTACATTTTTGTATGAAACTAAACAATGGACACTCAGGAAATCCCTAAGGACCTACCCACCACCTTACCTACAGAAACACTGCATTTTTCATTGGCCCAATCTCAATCTCCACCCTAGACCCTCAAACCCTGAACCCTCAGGGACTTACTGACGTCACCTATTAAGTGGTTAAGTGTGAGAGCCTGTAAGGGCTTGACATGGTGTAAATGAGAATGGGACAGCACTTTGCTGCAACAGACCACGTTACCATGACAATGTAAAAAAAAGTATTGTGTATAATTGTGGGTATTTATTTTATACTTTTTACTCCATGATTTGAACGTCTTCCAGGCTCTTTTCCTCAAAAGATGAGACGTCATTAAAATAATATATTTACTCGTTTGTCAAAAACAGCTTCAATAACAAAAATAAATGTTTGATGAATACATATATAATCTCTGCTTGCATTCCTCTGATCTCATGTGTATTCATGTCCCATCTTTAATCCTTAATGTTGTTGTAAATGTAATTTATCGGGCTGAACACCCACGTGCCATCCTCTTTGTTTACCTTTTTTTTACGGCTCCATGCTTCCATTGGTAACGGCGTGTTTAGCTATGAATTGTGGGTAATACCCTTGGGCAAAGTCGGCATATCATGCTGACTTGCGGTAAGGGTTCATAAAGGGCTCAAATGTCTGGCAGAGAGCCCTCATGCACTCAACGATTTGACAATGGGACAGCCCTAAACCCTCACGGACTTCGCGGGAGCGCGCCTCAAAGTTTGTTTCTTTGAAAACAAAAACGGTTGTAATGTTCATTTTTCATTTGCACACATCCCATGAAGCTTGATCTGTACTATGAAGTAATTACTCAGTCCCATTTGATCTCAGTCCCTCTAACAGTTGGTGGAAATAGAGTGACGGACATTACTTCTACTCAAAAAACGATATTACAACATTTTGTTTTATACATTTATCTACTATTCTATCCATATATTCCACTACTTTTGTGAACCTGAGACTTTGGTAAACCAATTTCAAGCACCAAAACAGTTCGTCCACATGAGTAAAGAATTTAAAAAATCTGACTTCAATTTTTCAGCTTTATGGCCAAATGATCTCTTTACACAGTGCCTTAGGACAATTGGTGCCTCGTTATAGAGATAGCTGAGATTGTTCTGCAAATTATCATATCCAACACATGGGTGTGTCTCATATGCAAGTACCTTTAAAGGTGAATTTAAGAAAATGTGTAAAAATCGGGGATATGCCCTTAGACACCAGAGGGTTAAGCAATGTAGGGCCTGACATCTTTTCCCTAGATGAGAAAATCAGAGGTGGACAATTAACTTTTTGAAAAACAGCTACTGTGGATCTTTCCTTGACAGATTTGCTTTTTTCAGCAAGCAGGGAATATGGAGCTGCAGGGCTAGTGTCCTGACCTGATCTTAGCCATCTGAGAGGGGATGTGGGATACAGGCCTGTGAACTGCAGTGGGCTGGGACTGGATGGGACTATGTTCTCCACATACATACTGTATGCTGCTCCAGTTTCTAGTTTGGCTGTATAGTTTCTGTCCTACAGGACAGCAACACTCCTCCTTTCTCTCACCAGAATGTTTGAAGACAATATCTGCCTCTTCCTTAAAGCTTTGCAGCAAGACTCTCAAACATAAACTAGGCACGAGCAGTCTTTCTATGAAACAAAACCACAATGTGAAGATGTGGAGTAAAATTGACTAGCAAGGCAACAGTTTTCACAAACTTAGTTAATTTTACGCAGGATATTCTCAAGTAATCTCTATTTGCAATGAAGCATTGGCTTTTGTCAAAAGCACTTTTCCGTCTTTGTAACTAAATTTGACTCGCTATTCCACAGTAGATCACCTTCATGTCTAATTACAAAAAACACTTTAGGTTATATTGCTGGTGGTTTTATTTGCAGCTTTTTTAGCCTTCATTTGAGAAATACTTCTGTAATATTAATATAACATTTCATTAACACCACTGCGCTGGTATGCAATCAACTACAAAACATGAAACAGATGCTTTTAAACAACAACAGCTTTATTATTGTTTACAATTGGTCTCACGTGACACAAAACTGCAGCTTAATCGGAGCTGCTGAAAATAGTTTGTAGAAACATTTTTAGGTATTGAGTATAGGCACAAACCTTTTTTTATAGAAGATTTGACTTTTTTGGCTGATCCCTTTTATCTACTTGCACTTTTTAAAAACATTTAACACTTAAAGAGAACATTTATAGGGATTAGCTTAAGTACATCTCAGATAAAATAGGCGATAAATCTCAAGTATTTAAGTAAATATTGATATTAATGAATGTTCCTTTGACACAGACTAAGACGATTATTATGTAAGGCATTTCTAGTCACTATTTCTTGGGCCCAGTATGACTTTACACAGGTTTGTAAAAGATCTACTTTGTTCCAAACAGATGCAAAAACAGCCACTATAGTGGATTTAGTGTAGCAAAAATGTGGTAGGTTTTACAGGTTGAAATCATCAATTCTACAGAAATTCTTTTTTTTTATAAAGATTTAAAAAATGACGTGGAGAAATAGATTATGAAGAAATGATTCAAGAAACTGAATACAGTCAAACGTTGTTTTTTTTTTATCAATTCAGATATTGTAACAGACTGGGTAACAAATACCACAAATAGTTATTCCAGGCATAGGAGCTCCTCCTTATCATCTAACTTTTCCATATTTTTCTCAAGGTTCTGCTTGGGATGTGGACAACCTGGCAATCTGGTACGACATTGCCCTCAAAGTCAAAGCATAATCGGGATGGTGCAGACCCCTGGTACTGTGTCTCGTCCTCTGCAAGTCGAGGAAGCAGAAAGGCACACCGACCAAGTGGGCGCACTGCAACCGACAGGGAATTTAGATGGTCAGCGTCTTGTGCTGCTAGACCAAACTTGAATAGGAGACTGCTGGTATGCCCTAGTGACTATTAGGGAAACATGCTGCTCTGCGCTGGTGGACACAGTTTCTTCAGCAAACCTAGTGAAACCCGATGTGATGAGAAATGGAACAACCATCTTTTCCCACTATAATGAAGTGACTTACTGCCCTGTATAGGTTGTGACCATGGAGGACTACTGGGGCTGAATGTCTTTGGGACATTGGACTGTGTCATTAACTCAAAAGAGGGGAACTAATATTTTTCCAAATGGACAAGTTGTACAGATGTCTTGAGCTAGACTGCCGTGTGACCGACACCAGCTGTAGTGCAGGCATCTGATACAGCAACCAACTTAGCTACCTGCTACACCTCTCCCTACTAGCGACCAGCACCATCCTTCTTCCACTGGTCTACACCCACACCCAGTCCCAGCCGCACTGTCTGACGGAGAGGAGAGAATCTTGGCTGTGAGGGAAGTCTGGCAGCCAAACTGTGATGGTCTGCTGTGGCAGCCCCTTTTAGAGTTCAAGAATTGTTTTTCACAGTCAGACAATTATTCGGCCAGACAGATCTCTTCCAGCATAATATCTGAACTGGAGATGGACAGCCCATTAGGCCCCCATGAAGCCTTCCCCTGGCCAGGCAGACAGCTGCAGACATAGCCCTCTGAGAGATGCAACAGCCTGGACTCATCTTTCACCAGCTCCTGGGCCTCCCCGATTCTGATGGTTTCCAAGAAGGTGAGAGATGATTGGAGGTTCTGCATGGATTTCAGGGCCCATCAACAAAAAGGATCCCTTCCCCTTCCGTGCATTGATGAGGCCCTTGACACGGATGCAGAGTCTTCCTGGTTCCCCTCTTTGGACCTGCGCAGTAGATATTGGCAGATATTGGCCTTTGCTCCGGGGGCCAAAACCAAAACGGCCTTCAACACGAGGGCTTGTTGCAGTTTAAGGTCCCTTCATTCGGTCTGCACATTTGAGAGACTGATGGACAACATGCTTGCTGACATCATCTGCCAGGAATGTGTTGGGTACATGGACAACATCCTTGTCCATGGTGAGTCTTTATAGTCAGCTGTCAAGGCCCTAAGATATGTGTTGGAGAGGGTGGCAGCCAACCAACACAAGCGGGATGTGGAAGTCTTTTGCTGCCGTTGCGACAGTTGCACTGCATGTAAGGGCCCCACGTCATATGATGATATGCCCAGCTCCAACAGTTTCCAGCGGGGTGCACCATGGAGTTCATGGATTGTACTTTTATAGCGCTTTTCTAGTCTTCCGACCACTCTAAGCGCTTTAGCACTACATGCCATTATTCACACCCATTTATACACTGATGGCATGGGCTACCATGCAAGGTGCCACCTGCCCATCAGAACTATCTAACCATTGAGACCCATTCATAGCCTGCAGGAATTTGGGGTTAAGTGTCTTGCCCAAGAACATATCGACATGGGCTAGCGGAGCTGGGCACCAAACTCCCGATCCTCTGATTTGAAGGATGACCCTGCTCTACCACTGAGCCACAGTTACCCCACAGAGACAGGATTGATGTCCTGGGTCCTTTCCCCGACACAGACAGGGGTAACTGCTACATCCTCACTGCCATGGACTACTTCACTTAATGGCCTGAGGCATAAGGCCTGAGGCATATAGCCTGCCGGACTAGAGGGCTGAGACCATATTGGACCCACTGGTGGAGGGAATATTTAGCAGATTTGGGGCATCCAAAGTCATTCACACTGACCTTGGCAGGAACTTTGACTCCCATCTGTGAAAAACATGGACCCACACCACACCCCTCCACCCTCAGAGCGACGGACTGGTCGAGAGGATTAAACCATAGGTACACCCATGTAGAGTAAATTCACCATCATTTAAATGAGAGACTAACTGATCAAAAACAACCTTTTCTGCAATTTTAGAAGTTATTGGGAGGATACCAATGGGTGTTGACACTTAACCCCAAATTGCTCCTGTTGGATGTGCTTTCAGTGTGTGAATGGGTGTGAATGATTACATGTTACATGTTACATGTTGTATGGATGTTATATACTCCTGATGGGCAGCTGGCACCTTGCATGGTAGCTCCTCCCATCAGTGTATGAATGGGTGAATGATGACATGTAGTGTTAAAGAGCTTTGAGAGGTCGCAACTAGACAAACGCTAGAAAAACGCAAAAAAAAGAACAATTCTATTTACCATTTACCATTATTGTATACGTAAATGATTGAATACAAATTTGGAGTCACATAGAATGGGAAAGGCAGTGAATACAGTGGGTGAGAGAGAACAGTAGTGTGAATTTTCTTTTGCTTTAACGCTTTAATTAAACACTTTCAGTATTCATTAACAGATGTGTTGGGATAATTGTAGCCACTTCTGTATTTTCAGATTGTAGTGTGGATCATTTATTGCAACATTTAACCTTATTCACATGTAGCAATGCTGGACAGATCATTTGTACGAATGCCCACTGACATGGTTTGATAACTATTGTCATCCAATTGTTTCTCTTAAAACAAGTATGCACATATTTAGATCAGAGAAATCTTTTTTTTCAAGTGGTGTGCCCAGGAACCCTCTTTATAAGCTCAGTGTTTGGACCTCTGTGCTTCCTGCGTATGGCCATGGTTGCCAGTAAGTGGCGCTATGACGATGACTGAATGTTGGCATTCAGAAATCCTCAAGGCATGTTTCTCATTAAATTCATCTTTGTTTCAATGAGTGTGTGGGGGAAAGATTTAAGATTAAAGTTACTGGGAGGAACTTATAACTGGTTATGAAACTGGTCTCAATTTAAGACTGATGCCTTTATATGAGAAGACTGACTATTTCTAAATAGTGTTTCTTAATGCTTGTCATCGGTGCCACCGGGTCGGATTCTGTGTGAAATCAGATTAAATCATGCAGGTTTACCAGAAACTCCTTCAGCTCAGACTCCAACGGGCCTCCATCAGTGACCAGCCCTCCAGGGAAAGACCCAGATCCGGCTTTGCTGCAGCCTTCGACCTGCAGTTGGAAGCTCCAGCGGGAGGAAGAGAGCTCGGCACCCGGTAGCAGCATCTCCTCCTTTTACTATGAGACAGGATTTTACTACATTGAAAGTTTTCACAGTGAATATCAGTTAATACTCCATAGCAACACTCACCAAGTAGAGTAAGAGTAGAAGTGATCTACTTACTGCCATCGCAGAACCTTGCTTGATGACAGTAAATTGATAGCCGAGGTCATGCTAATGTCTGTCTGAACATAACCTATTCACTAGTTGTGTCTGTGATTCTCCAGCCAGCATGCAGAAACCACCTGATTTGTCCTCAGAGGTCAGACTCCTGCTACTGCTGGTGTTTTATTTTTGATTTCAGCTAAATGAGAGCTAAAATAGGGCTGTGACCCACCCGGGATGACGGGAAAATATGTGTTCTGATCCTACCTGGGACAGAGTGAGAGTTCTATGAGTGTGTGTGTGTGTGTCTGTGTATGTCATCTTTTGACCTCTGCTTATAAATAGCTATTCTAAACAAATTAAATCAGCAGTGCCCTTACCTGCTGTCACTGATTCTTCAGCCCAACTCTCTCTTTCTTTGTCTTTGTCTCCCTGTGTTCTGCAAGCACAGCAGGAAAGCTGATCTTCTCCCTGTGTGCTTTCACCCTTTTGATGCAAAAAGTGGAGGTGTGTGTCCCTCATCCATCCAGCATTACCGCTCCATACTATTTGGTTTTTCTGACAGTAAAATTAGCCCTGGCATAATTCCCCTTCCTCTATGTGTGTGTGGGTTGTATTTAACAACAATATGTATTCAAAGAGGCTTTAAGTGCTAAGTGGAGGGTTTCAGCTTGGCCGAACATGGCTTTGCTTCCATTCAACTGGATTAAATGCTTTTCCAACTTTCAAGTGCTTTGTTCAACAAACTCAAAGCAGCCGAAATGTGAGTGATATGACTGTTGCTGTACTGATGGGTTTAGTTTTGTGGAAATGGACATTATGCTGAGTTTATGAGTCATGTGAATTATTATACAGATAGTTTCCCCCTCCACCTTCCTATGATCTTTACTTAGACTTGATTTGTTTGTGCTTGCCACAGGGTTCTTATTTGAATACTGGCTTTTACTTGAGAAATAACCATATTCCATGACTTTATGACAAACAATCCGCAGCACTGTGCTAAGAAAACACCTGTTTGTAATGTAACATGAGCAGAAAGTTAGAATTTTTTAACTCACTCTCTTTGATATTCTGATAATGCCAGGTGTCCGTGGGTTGTCAGAAGGTCTTTTTGGAAATGTAGGAAATATAACAAAATAAGTACGTTTGTAGCAAGAAGGAGATAAAAGAAAAGTAATGGTGCAAGTAGCTCCTTAAAGCTTAGAGAGGAGAACACGGGGAGGAGATAAATGACAGACATCTGTGAATTAAAGAGAGGGGAAATAAACTAAAGCTGAACACTAAAAGAACAACATTGAAATAACTTTAGAAATAAAAGAGTTTCTTTCAAGAAGTGTCTGGGTTGCATTACACTCTCTTTTGTTCTTTGGACCCAAAGTCCTCTTCCTCATTCGGCTTTGTGCACCTTTGGCATTTAATGTACTCACCTACAAACCTTCTTGGGACAATGTACTAAACATTTATGATGTCCTCCAAATATTGTACCAGTCTACTGTATGTTGTGTATCACTGCTCGTAGGGCAGGAACAGTACACGTGATGCAGTGGTTATTCTGTGTCAGCTTGTTATATACAGGGCAGTGCTTTTATACAGAAAGTGTGCACCCTGTATGTACATTGTTGCTACAGATACTGCTCTAAGACCAGGGAGTGCAGTGCTGCAGTCATACCTCATGTTCCTGCAGCTTTAGTTTCGTCTAGTTGTGCTTGCAATGTTGCTGTTGCTGAAACTGATATATACATCTGGTGCTGTAACATTAAAATACCTTCAACTAGATTTATAATCCTCTTTTTATGGCTGAAAAGGGAGAAACAATACATGAAGCACAGCAGCTACATCTTGTTGTACATCAGCTCACAATGTAGCTACAATCTCAAAATGAGATGAGCAGCACAATGTATAAACTGTTGATTAGATGTATCTGACACATTCTCTGAACAGCTGTCATGTCTCTGTTCCCTTTAAAGGTCGACTATGTCAGCACAGCTTGCTTTTGGTTTGATTTACTTTGCATTTGCCAGCAAATCTGCTTATTGTGGCGATTTCATTGGAATTAATGGAGTTTGTCACTAAATGTTTTGATTTTTAATGCTGGTGTGACCAAAGTATTTTAATAATAATAATAAAAATAATATTAATAAAATACTTAATTTGTTCCCTTTCATTTGTCCATTCTTTCATTCATTTATTCACACTGGCACATGATTCACGGAAGAGATCAGAAGGATGGGTCGCTGCAGCACAATGCCCTAAGCAGTTAGTGGTTCAGTGCCTCGCTCAAGGGCACCACAGCAGTGCCTGGGAGGTGAACTGGCACATCTCCAGCTACCAGCTTCCACTCCATGGTTAAACCAGCGACCCTTCAGTTTCCAAACCAAGACCCTGTGGACTGACCTACTGCCGCCTCCTAAACTGTTTTTAAAAGGTTATTTGTCAGCTAAAATTAAACAAAATGTGTGCTCTGAATGGAAATGAGTAGATGCTTCCTGGTATGAAAAAGAATCACTACAATAACTTCTTCAAGAATGTGTCTGAGCGTGTGTGTATGTAGATGTAAACGTGATTAGATTCCTTTTTAATCTGAGCAAACTGAGGAAATCAAACAGACATCTTTATCATGACAGTGAGTCTGCTGTTGTTGTCATGGTCTTAGCATTGTGTGTGTGTGTGTGTGTGTGAGAAAACTCCACTCAGCACATATAATCCAATCAATCCTGTGTCATTTGGTGACAATGGCCCAATTATGCTTGCCTCTCAACCAATCACATTACAGATGGCCAGCTGTGAGGGCAGGCAACAGGCTCTCTCAGCAAGTGAAGATTTGTTTTTCTTCCTAGTTCAGCTCCTAGCTCCCAGTTTGTGCTGCTTGTCATCATAGCGTGGTACCCTGGCAACACAGGTCCCAGAGCCCAGCCCCTTGAAAGTTGTTCTCACTGCAACTGCCCTCCATGGTGTACTGGTGCATTCTCCTGACTTGGATGTTGAGAGCGAGAGACAGAGAGAGAGAGAGAACTTTATTTAGAATCAGTATAACAGGACAATTATCATGTTCTCACGACAACACCTTCACCAACGATAACAGTGACTTCTTTCTTGTTTCAGAAGGGTGCATTAAATATTAAATTGTCCCCAGACACGCAGCAGATCACCTCCTTGTAGCACCGTGTCTGGATGAACTCCTCCATGTTACCCATGCTTCCAAAAAAACGAAAATCAATCCAGACTCTGGCCTTTACCAAAGCCCTGAAGACAGGAAGTGCCTCCTGCCCCGTCCTGCCCTCCACCCTGTTCTTCCTGCTGCTGTAGATGGCCAGCTTGGCCTCTCCTGCCACCAGGTTCAGCAGCTGACACTCTGAGGAGTCGCCCTTACGGTAACGGACCCCCAGGATAAAGGTGGTCTGAGAACAGGTCTCACCAAACCTTTAAAACAGCCTTCAGGGCATTAAAAAGATCACAGAGTCTGTCACAATAATAAAAACAGTGAAACACAGTTTCTACCGCCTCACAGAAAGGGCAGACATTAGATACAGTGGGGTTAAGAACAGAGATGAACACATTTACAGCAACAGCACCGTGTAGAATCCTACACTGCAGGTCACCGGTTCTCTTCCTGATGGGAGGTTTATACAAAACCCTCCACCCTGGTGCCTTCCTAGAGTCCAACACAAGCTCCTGTCTCCACACTGTCTTCTCTCCTGCTCAGTTTATTTTTGTTGAGCAGCTTGACACACAGTGCGTAGACAGACTTTCCCTTCGCTGTGGAGAAGTCCACCAGCTGACAGTCCGCCCCACTCAATAGAGGTCCAGAGACCCCCTGCAGGTCCGGAACGAAGCCCAGCTCCGGAAAGGGGTCTGTGGAGTCAGGTACCTCTTCTCCTCTGCCGTACTCCTGCAGCATCCTGCCCTCCTCCCCCGTCAGTCTCTCGGCCCACCTGCTCAGGATGCTCCTGCTCTGTCGGATAGACGTCAGCCCTAGAAGAGACGCCAACGCAGGGGCATCCGCCAGCCCAGGACCAGTCGCCTCCACCACCTTCCTCAGGGTGGTGGTCCCAGGGGAGCACCACCTTCCTCAGGGTGGTGGTCCCAGAGGAGCACAGCATGCTGCTGAGCCCTGGTGTCGCACCATCCTGAATGTCCATCCTGGCCCCGTAAACCAGCGGCTCCTCCAGCAGCCAGTGCAGTGAGACAGCTGGCCCCAGTCTTTCCCACTTAAAAGAGCCCCACAGTTTAAAAAGTGACAGATAAAAAGGAGACAGTCCACCCTGTTTTAAAAGATTAAAATCCATTAAAATGAGTGCAGCGTCTAACCCTAGACCAGTGGCCTTCCCAAAAATGCAACTTGCCACGTCCCTCCACACCACATCAGTCGGACCCATCAGATATTTTTGCAAAAACTGGAACCTGAAAGTCGCCACCCTGACGTCAATGTGGACCAGGCCCTGTCCCCCCTCCTCTTTAGATAAAAACAGTACACTTTGAGGGACCCAGTGCAGCCTATCCCAAAAAAAGTCCACCAAGATGGCCTGTAGCTTGTGGGTGAGGCCTCTGGGTGGCTCCATACAGGCCAGCCTGTGCCACAGAGCAGAGGCCACCAGGTTGTTAACAACCAGAGTCCGGCCTCTGTAGGACATCTGTGGTTTCAGCCATTTCCACTTGGCCAGTACCCCTTCCATCTTCTCCACCACCCCCTCCCAGTTCTTTCGTACAAAATGGTCATCTCCCACATACACCCCAAGGTACTTCAGCCCATCTGTCTTCCAGGTCAACCCCCCTGGTAGGCTGGGCAGACCCCCCCTCCAGCTCCCCACTGACAGAGCCTCGCTTTTTGCCCAGTTTGTTTTTGCAGCCGATATAGTGCCAAAGTCCCCTACTATCGTAGCCAGTCTGTCGATATCAACTTGGTTCTTAATAAAAACGACAACGTCGTCAGCGTAAGCTGATAAAATAAAACTTTTAAAACCCTTTAAAACCAGCCCTTCAATGTTTTCCCTGATCTTACACAACAGTGGCTCAATGGACAGCGCATACAGCATCCCTGAGAGAGAGCAGCCCTGTCTCACCCCGTGCACTTTAAAAGGAGCACTGAGACCTCCATTAATTTTCAGCACACTCTCAATGTCCTGGTACAACACCTTGATCATGGCTATGAGACCTGGGCTGAGGCCAAAACTCTCCAGAGTCTTCCAGAGGTAAAGGTGCTCAACCCGGTCAAAAGCCTTTTCCTGGTCTAGAGAAATGAGACCAGTTTTAATGCCCAAAGAACCAGAGATGTCCAAAATATCCCGAATTAAGGACACATTGTCCAGAATGGACCTAACAGGCACGCAGTAGGTCTACGCACTTGGTCCATCACCTCCCTCAGGCGGTTCGCCAGCGCTCTGGACAGGATCTTGTAATCGGAACAGAGAAGGGACACAGGACGCCAGTTCTTGATCTTCCTGTGAATCAGTGGTGGAGCGGGTTGTAGAGGATTGATCGCTGGTCCTGCTAGTCCATATCGATGTGTCCTTAGGCAAGACACTTAACCCGTAGGCTGTGCCTGCGGTGAATGAATAGTATGAATGTTAGTTCATGAGCAGGTGGCACCTTGCATGGTAGCCCCTGCCATCAACGTATGAACAGGTGAAAGATGACATGTCGGAAGACTAGAAAAGCACGAGTACAAATCCATTTTCCATAAGGGCTGCCGTTAACCTCCCAGCTCACCCGGCCATTCCAAATAGCACAGCCAGCATGTTCCACCGGCCCCTCCGTTGTGTCCCCTCCACCCAGAAGTGCCAGACCTGGTAAGTGGCATCTTTTCAACGGATCAATCCAAGGTATATTACATTCGGGGTCTTTTGAGAGGAAGGGTGTTTGCTTGGACAACTTATGCTATCAGCCTGTTGCTACACTTACTCTTGAGGAATTTGATCCAAGATGAAAGGAGTTTTCAATCATCAGGGATCCAGGAGTGTGGCGGATTACACTGGAGTTTAGGACGCTAGCAGCTCAAGGAGGAATGATGAGGCTCTCCGGGGGTGTTTGTGAATGGACTTGGCGAACAATTAAATGATGAAATGGCATCTTGTGATGAAGCCACTGACTTTGAATATCTTGTTTCCCTGTAAATAAGGCTAGACAATTACCTGCGTTAGTGGCACAGGGAGAAAGCTGACCGTTTACATTCCCCTTTAGCTTCTCGTTCTTCACCACCAACTCTCTTGAGAAGAGTTCATCCTTCTTTAGGGCCCCAAGCTTCAGCATACTTTTGTGATCTAGGTATATCTAGAGGTAAATATGAGTTTGTGAATTGTTTTCTATACTGTGACTAAATGTTATAGTGTAAAACAAGTTGTGTTGCTAATCGCGAGCACCCATTAGCATTAGCATAATAGCCTTTGCTTTCATTCTGTTAGCCTCGCATTTGAAACCAGTTGTTAAGACAAGCTATTGCTAAATCGCCATGAAGGAGCGTACGGACTTGTCTCTTAGCTGATTTATTTGATTCAGGAGACGGATGTGTGACTGTAAGAGAGGATCGGTAAAAGCTCCTTTGGACCACTATGGAGAACTGTCTCCCGCGTGTGCTGCTGGAGACTGTTGCTGCTTCTGCGCTCTGCCTGCCGTCCATTACCCATATTTTCCTCACCTCCCCCTCTGAATATTCCTTAAATTTGTGAGTACTAATAAACTTGCACATGCCTTTTTTGTTTATTGCTTGTGTGAACAAGTGAAGCAGCCATTACAGTTTTAGGCCTCTACACTCCCAATTCACGACTCAGCTTTGTCCATGAGGGTAGAAAAAGCACTATATGAGATCAGCTCAAGGTCCTCTGGGGTCCATTCTTTCTATATTCATTAAATCTATTATGTTTTAATCATTGTGTTGCTCTATGCTATACACACACATCTTAATCCTGTCTGTGTGTCCAGGAAGAGGGATCCCTCCTCTGTTGCTCTGCCTGAGGTTTCTTCATTTTTTTCACCGTTAAGGTTTTCTTGGGGAGTTCTTTTGGGAGTTTAATGACAGAGGGTGTTGTTGAGACAAATTTGTGGAATAAGTTTTAATAAATACTTTTGACTTTTTGTTTTTTTTTACAAAATCTGTCTGACCAGGTGTTGTTTTAAAAGTGTTATGTGCTCCCCTTTTTCTTGGATGCTGATTGCCTCATGACCTCATGGTTACTGTAAGACTGCACAAAGTTACTGTGGCAACAGGTGACAACTGTTTTGTAAAGAATCTAAAAAAAATCTCCTTATCTTCTATTTAGACTTAGAACTAGAAGGCTGGCAAAAATGTTTTTTTCCTCACTTTTGCCTCAACAAACTGCTCCAATTCATAATTTACTTATCCTGCATTTAATTCTACAATTTTTGCTTTTATTATCTTGATTGTTGTTGTTTTGGGCTCTCATTCTAATTCGTGGAATAAAAAGCTCCATGGAAAGGCAGATGCCGTTGTTCATCCACAGACCTCTGCTGTAATCAGTTCTCTGAATACAATCAGGGGTCTTCAAAGTTTTTCAGGCCAAGGACCCCAAACTGATAGAGATGGAGCAGGGACCCCCTACTATATATAGTGTTTCATATTAAACTGGGCCTAGTGCTATGTATAAACATACCTTGTTATTGTGCATTCAATATACTAATCTATTCAAATAATACACAGGTTCATATATTCATGTTTTTATTTTAAACGTGCAAAGTGGGGCGGCCGTGCCACTGCCATTTATAAACATACCTTTTCAACTGATTCCAATGCCAATAGCAACATTTGCTGTCAATTGCATGATAATCATGCATACACGCTATTCAAATTGACATTTCTTTTTATTGACATCCATCCATTCCATTTCCATCCATTTTCCTCCGCTTATCCGGAATCGGGTCGCGGTGGCAGCAGGCCTAGCAGGCCGACCCAGGCTTCCCTCTCACCCGCAACACGTTCCAGCTCGTTCTGGGGGATCCCGAGGCATTCCCAGGCCAGCTGGGAGATATAATCCCTCCAGCGTGTCCTGGGTCTTCCCTGGGGCCTCCTACCATTTTATTGACATATTTTTTATTTACTGAAAGATAACATATTCTGCCTCCATTTATCCATTTGCTACAATATGTCGGATTCATGTTAATGTGTATTTAAATACGTGGAAAAATAATTGGGGGAGAAAAAATGGAAAGAAATATGAAAAATTGTCTAATCAACCAAAAATGTCACGACCCCCTTGCAGTACCTCCACCAGCCCCCTGTTGAAAACCTCTGCTCTAAACAATTCTTGTCTTTGTGACATCAAACCTGGATTTAGATTAGCCAAGGGTCGGTCTGTCTGTGTGTGTGTGTGTGTGTGTGTGTCTAAATACAGGCCAAAGGAGCTATCACTTATGAACAACCTACATTTTAGGTCCTGCTCTCTCAACAGCAGGTCAGATAATTTTAGTCCTGCATTTTTAAACAAAACACACACACACACACACACACGCAGCAGATGATTTTGCAACATTTCAGTGAGCCGGAATGAATGAAAATGACTTTACACAACAAGCAAAAGATAAAAAGTAGAGGAAGTGGGTGGAGTAAACCTAAGCCATCTGTGAGGAGGCGTGAAGGAGCTTTGAAAGTCAGCATCTCCCAGGAGAAGAGAGGGAAGGATATAAGAACCTACAGTATAAAGGAATAGTTCTCTTTTAACAGATAGCAATCATGCAGGTTTTGCAACAATACCAGGCCCTGGAGGGTTTCTGGTTGTGGTACCTGTGCTGCTGGAAACGTGTCACTGCTGCACACTGGTGACTTCAGCATGAGAAAAGTGGAGAGAAAATCATCTGAATCCTAAACACAATAAGTGTACAGAAATGTGTATGTAATACGACGAGTGTTACCCCGTGCGTTCCCCCCCCCCCCCAAGCACAGAAGACGCTTCACAGCTTTGGTCAGGTGGCAACAACTTTATTGGGTTCGCTCTCGGTGCTCCCTCGGACATCCGCGGCTCTCGCAGATTATTCTCTGCTCCCTCTCCTCTCTCCTCCGTCCCTACTAGACTTCATATAAGGGGGAAAGCACAATCAGCCCAAACCCAGACCAGCTGAGTCTAATTAAGCCTCCTCCGGCCCCGTTCCCTGAGCCACTACTCCGTCGTCGTCGTCGTCCTCCTCCTCCTCCTCCACTCTGCAGCTGAGCGAAACCACGCCCCACCACCACATACCCCCACCGTCCGAATTAGGCCGGGGAGCCATCCGGCCCAACCTACTCCCCCACCCTCCCCCCCATGAGAGCGGGAAAGGAAGTCGGCCACAGCCATCTGCACCCCCGGCCTATGGATCACCTTGAAATTAAAAGGCTGTAGAGCCAGATACCACCAAGTGATCCGGGCGTTGGTATCTTTCATGCGGTGGAGCCACTGGAGCGGAGCGTGGTCCGAACAGAGGGTGAATGAGCGTCCCAGGAGGTAGTAGCGCAGGGAGTCGACCGCCCACCGGATGGCCAGGCACTCCTTTTCCACTGTGCTGTACCTGGCCTCCCTCTTGGACAGCTTCCGGCTGATGTACAGGACAGGGCAGTCAACCCCCCGCACCTGCTGGGAAAAAACGGCCCCCAACCCTCTATTCGAGGCATCAGTCTGCAGAGTAAAGGGCAGAGAGAAGTTAGGTGTATGGAGGAGTGGCTTCCCACAGAGAGCCTGTTTTACCTTCTCAAACACCAACTGGCACTGCTCCGTCCACTGGACCGGATCTGAGGCACCTTTCCGGGTCAGGTCGGTCAAGGGGCTGGTCAGCTCCACAAAATCCGGGATGAACCGCCTGTAGTAACCCGCCAGCCCCAGAAACCGCCTCACCTCTTTTTTAGTCTTGGTCCGCGGGCAGGCTGCGATGGCGGCGGTCTTGTCCACCTGGGGGTGCACCTGCACCTGCTGTACATGCTTCGCCCAGGTGGTGCTGTGGATGATTACATCATCCAAGTAGGCGACAGCATATGCAGCGTGCGGACGCAGCTCCCGGTCCATGAGGCGTTGAAAAGTGGCTGGGGCCCCGAACAACCCGAAGGGAAGTGTGGTGAATTGGTATAACCCATATGGAGTGGAGAAGGCCGTCTTTTCCTTGGACTCTGGCGACAGAGGAATCTGCCAGTAGCCCTTGGTTAAATCCAGTGTCATAAAAAAACGCGCAGTGCCCAGTCGGTCCAGGAGTTCATCGACCCGGGGCATTGGGTACGGATCAAAACGTGACACATCGTTCACCCTGCGATAGTCCACACAGAACCGTATAGACCCATCCTTCTTTACAACAAGAACGATGGGGCTACACCAGGCACTGTTGGACTCTTCTATTACCCCCATCTCCAGCATGGCAGCCAATTCCCTCTGAACCACTTGTCTTTTGTGTTCAGGCAACCTGTAGGGACGCGACCGCACCGCCACACCCGGAGGAGTCTCAATTCGGTGCTCTATGAGGTTCGTGCGACCTGGCAGGAGGGAGAACACATCAGCAAACTGCTCTTGCAACTGGGCAATGTCTGTTCTCTGGGTCCCGGCGAGATGGTCTTCACAAAGGAGCGAGGCCGGATTGGTGGATTTTGGCGCCTCAGGCCCCAGCTCCTCTTTCTCGGATACCACGGACACCAGAGAAACAGTCTCCGCCTCTCTCTACACTTTTAGGAGGTTGAGGTGGTAGATCTGTAGAGCTCCGCCCCTGTCAGAACGCACCACCTCATAGTCGACGTCCCCCACTCGTCGTGTGACCACAAAGGGCCCTTGCCACTTGGCGAGTAGTTTAGAGCTGGAAGTAGGGAGCAATACAAGTACCTTTTCTCCCGGTGGGAATTGTCTCAGCCTGGCTCCTCTGTTGTACAGCCGTTGTTGACGCTCCTGGGCCTGGAGCAAATTCTCACGTGACATCCGACCCAGTGTGTGGAGTTTTGCTCTCAGGTCCAGGACGTACTGGATCTCATTTTTACTGGTGCTCGGACCTTCCTCCCAGTTTTCCTTAATCAGGTCGAGCACCCCCCGTGGTGTCCTGCCGAACAGCAGTTCAAAGGGGGAAAATCCCGTGGAGGCCTGGGGGACCTCCCACACTGTAAACAACAGAGAATCAAGCCATTTATCCCAATTATGTTCATCCTCACTAATAAATTTACGGATCATGGACTTCAAAGTCTTATTCAGACGCTCCACCAGACCGTCTGTCTGTGGGTGGTACACACTGGTCCGAATAGACTTGATGCCCAGCAACCCGTAAAGTTCTCTCAGAGTTCGTGACATGAACGAGGTGCCCCGGTCAGTCAGAATCTCTTTCGGGATCCCGACTCGGGAGATGACCTGAAACAGTGCCTGCGCGACACTCTTTGCAGAAATGTTGCGCAACGGCACTGCCTCCGGATATCGTGTTGCGTAATCCACCAGGACTAACACAAAGCGATATCCACGTGCGCTCCGGTGAAATGGCCCGATGAGGTCCATGGCGATCCGCTCACACGGCACCTCCATTAACGGCAAAGGACACAACGGCGCCCTCGGAATGGCCGGGTGGTTTACCAACTGGCACTCCGGGCAGGACGCGCACCAATGGCGCACATTCGCCCGGATGCCCGGCCAATAAAATCGGGCCATTATCTGGTCTAGCATTTTCTCATATCCCATTTGACCAGCCATCGGGTTATAGTGAGCCGCCTGGAAAATTATTTCCGGCGGCTTTTCGGCACCAGCAACTGGGTGTTCTCCTGCCCTGTCTGCGTGTCACGGCTCACTCGGTACAGCCTGTCCCTGATCAATGAGAAGTGCGGGTATGACTGCGCTGCGTCAGGGCGCACCAGCTGACCATCAATCTTGATCACTTGGTCAAAGGCCGAGCGCAGAGTATCATCCCGAGACTGCTCAAGTGGAAAATCTTCCATGGAGTGGAACTCGGGAACCGGTGGAGTCTCCATGGGAGGCTCCGCCGGTTCCCCGTCCCCGTCTGCAACGTCGGAAGACCTCTTGTCGCCGCTGAGCACAGCGCACATCCCGAATGACCCTGTCTGCCGTGAACGCACCCCAGCAGCCTGCTCCATTAACCGGCCGAATCAGGCTCTAGTGGATCATAGACTGCATACAGCCCGAATCCACCATCGCCTGATGTGTACCCCCCTGGATTCTTACCGGAACGCGGTACATCGCTCCCGGACCTGGGGAGGGTGTTGGAGAGCCGGCAACCCGGATCACCTGGCCGGGATGGAGCCGGCGGCCGACCGCTGTCCCCCTGACTGCCAGGATGCACCGCCAGGTGGTCCTCTGCCAGGGTGACGGCAGTGTCCAGCGATGTGGGGCGGTGGCAGCGGACCCACGCAGATGTTCTGGTCGGCAGCCCCCCCCACGAACTGCTCCAGGACAATCTTCTCAACCACCTCCTGAGCCCCCGGGCTGCAGCCATCGGGCTGCGGCGTCCCTCAGACGCTGCGCGTAGGCGAAGGGCCAGTCCCCCGGCCCCAGCGTGGCCTCACGGAAGCTCTGCCGGTGTTCCTCCGGGATCAGGCCCAGCCGATCGGTGACGGCTTTCCGTACGTCCTGGTACGTCTGCCGAGCGACAGGGGGCAGCCCCAGGGCCGCAGTCTGCGCCTCCCCGGTGAGGAGAGGCAGGAGACGGATCACCCATTCAGCCACCGGCCAGTCGCACACCTCCGCCATCGCCTCGAATGTCTCGAGGAAGGACTGTACGTCGTCGGCCTCCGTCATTTTGTTCAGGGTTACCCCGGCCAAGGGGGGGGGGGGGTTCGGTGCCGGCGGGGTTGCATCTACGCGGGCAGCGAGCTGTTTGAGGGCATAGGCCTGCCTCTCTGCCTGGGCCTGCAGCGCCCCCAGGAACTGCCGGTTCGCCTCGGCTTGGTCCCGCTGCATCGCCGCTATCCCCCCAAGCATTCACCCCAGCGCGATGATCGGCTGGTCCGGCAGATCTGGGGTTGCGCGTCTCCTTGCATTTTCTTTTAAGGGGGCCCCACGTTGGGCGCCACTGTAACACGACGAGTGTTACCCCGTGCGTTTCCCCCCCCCAAGCACAGAAGACGCTTCACAGCTTTGGTCAGGTGGCAACAACTTTATTGGGTTCGCTCTCGGTGCTCCCTCGGACATCCGCGGCTCTCGCAGATTATTCTCTGCTCCCTCTCCTCTTTCCTCCGTCCCTACTAGGCTTCATATAAGGGGGAAAGCACAATCAGCCCAAACCCAGACCAGCTGAGTCTAATTAAGCCTCCTCCTGCCCTGTTCCCTGAGCCACACTAAATTTATTTGTATAGCCCAAAATCACAAATTTGCCTCAGAGGGCTTTACAAGCTGTACAACATATGACATCCTCTGTACCAGGACCCTCACATCGGCACAGGAAAAACTCCCCCACCCACCCACCCCCCGCCCCTCCAAAAAAAACATTAACAGGGAGAAAAAGGAAGAGAAAGGAGGTATCCCTCTCTCAGGATGGACAGAAGTGCAATAAATGTCATGTGTACAGAATGAACAATATAATAGAATTACAACATAGTCGATCCACATGATATAATGATACATATGAGGTTGTGGTCTTATCACTTCTTTCTTTGAGATAAGGTTTTGTCTTACTGACAACCATGTTCACAGAGGGGTGATACATTTTATCAAAGGATGGGAATAGTTGTGAAAATGAAGGGTGCTCCAATCCCTCTCCCATCGTAAAGGCCGATATTCATTCTATGTAGTTTGTCACGTGGCAGTATAAAGGCTGATCAGATGAGCTAAAACATGAGACACTTTCTCTACGAGCCTCCACTATGGCTTCACCATGAAAGTGTATCAGATGCGTACATCTCACACAACAGATACGCTCTAATTTTAATCTATGCAGCTGTATGCACCGGCTCGAGGCAGGCTAGCGTCTGACGCACGTAATTACATTCACTCCCCCCTCTCCTTCAAGAACACAGTCCTCTATGGACCCGAGACAGGTAGTCTCTGTTAAGTTTTATGGCTGCAGGGCCAGATACCATCCAGCAATGTGCATGTTGTCGTCTTTGATCTGATGCAACCACTGAAGGGCACGATGATTAGTCTCCAGATAGAAATGTTGTTTTAGGAGGTAGTATCTGAGTTCCACTTCATCACAAGACAGTCCTTCTCCTTGACAGAGGTTTGCTCTTTCCTGTGTGCTGCACAAGTCCAAAGAGTGTGGGGAGGTCAATGCCAAGAATAACAAAATATGACATGCACACTTGCACTCCACACATATCAAAAGGAGGAAGAGAGACAGAGAGAGAGAGATTTTTTTTGGATTTTAACAAAACTTTATTTAGAATCGGTATAACAGGACAATTATGTTGTTCTCACGACAACACGTTCACCAACAATAACAGTGACTGCTTTCATTTCTGGATGAACTCCTCCATGTTACCCATTATTCCAAAAAAACGAAAATCAATCCAGACTCTGGCCTTCACCAAAGCCCTGAATACAGGAAGTGCTTCCTGCCCCGTCCTGCCCTCCACCCTGTTCTTTCTGCTGCTGTAGATGGCCAGCTTGGCCTCTCCTGTCACCAGGTTCAGCAGCTGACACTTTGCGGCGGCGACCTTACGGTAACGGACCCCCGGGATAAAAGTGGTCTGAGACCAGGTCTCACCAAACCTTTCAAAAACAGCCTTCAGGGCATTAAAAAGATCACAGAGTCCGTCACAATAATAAAAACAGTGAAACACGGTTTCTACCGCCTCACAGAAAGGACAGACATTAGATACAGTGGGGTTAAGAACAGAGATGAACACATTTACAGCAACAGCACCGTGTAGAATCCTCCACTGCAGGTCACCGGTTCTCTTCCTGATGGGAGGTTTATACAAAACCCTCCACCCTGGTGCCTTCCTAGAGTCCAACACAAGCTCCTGTCTCCACACTGTCTGCTCTCCTGCTCAGTTTATGTTTGTTGAGCAGCTTGACACACAGTGCGTAAACAGACTTTCCCTTCGCGGTGGAGAAGTCCACCAGTTGACAGTCCACCCCAGTCTCTCCCACTTAAAAGAGCCCCACAGTTTAAAAAGTGACAGATAAAAAGGAGACAGTCCACCCTGTTTTAAAAGATTAAAATCCATTAAAAAGAGTGCAGCGTCTACCCCCAGACCAGTGGCCTTCCTAAAAATGCAACTTGCCACATCCCTCCACACCACATCAGTCGGACCCTGTCCAGGCCCTGTCCCCCCTCCTCTTTAGATAAAAACAGAACACTTTGAGGGACCCAGTGCAGCCTATCCCAAAAAAAGTCCACCAAGATGGCCTGCAGCTTGTGGGTGAGGCCTTTGGGTGGCTCCATACAGGCCAGCATGTGCCACAGAGCAGAGGCCACCAGGTTGTTAACAACCAGAGTCCGGCATCTGTAGGACATCTGTGGCTTCAGCCATTTCCACTTGGCCAGTACCCCTTCCATCTTCTCCACCACCCCCTCCCAGTTCTTTTGTACAAAATGGTCATCTCCCACATACACCCCTAGGTACTTCAGCCCATTTGTCTTCCAGGTCAACCCCCCTGGTAGACTGGACAGACCCCCCCCTCCATCTCCCCACTGACAGAGCCTCGCTTTTTTTTGTTCTTGCAGCCGATATAGTGCCAAAGTCCCCTACTATCGTAGCCAGTCTGTCGATATCAACTTGGTTCTTAATAAAAACGACAACGTCGTCAGTGTAAGCTGATAAAATAAAACTTTTAAAACCCTTTAAAACCAGCCCTTCAATGTTTTTCCTGATCCTACACAACAGTGGCTCAATGGACAGCGCATACAGCATCCCTGAGAGAGAGCAGCCCTGTCTCACCCCCGTGCACTTTAAAAGGAGCACTGAGACCTCCATTAATTTTCAGCACACTCTCAATGTCCTGGTACAACACCTTGATCATGGCTATGAGACCTGGGCTGAGGCCAAAACTCTCCAGAGTCTTCCAGAGGTAAAGGTGCTCAACCCGGTCAAAAGCCTTTTCCTGGTCGAGAGAAATGAGACCAGTTTTAATGCCCAAAGAACCAGAGATGTCCAAAATATCCCGAATTAAGGACACATTGTCCAGAATGGACCTACCAGGCACACAGTAGGTCTGGTCCCGGTGGACAACTTGGTCCATCACCTCCCTCAGGTGGTTCGCTAGCGCTCTGGACAGGATCTTGTAATCGGAACAGAGAAGGGACACATGACGCCAGTTCTTGATCTCCTGCAGATCCCCCTTCTTAGGGAGGAGGGCAAGACCGCTCTCCTGCAACTTAAAGGCAGCAACATTTCTTTAAAACTTTCATTAAAAACAGTTAAAAGGTCCTCACCCATCTCGCTCCAGAACTCCTTGTAGAACTCTACAGGGAGTCCATCAATGCCAGGGGCCTTCCCCCCCTCCATGGCCTGCAGGGCCGTGCAGAGCTGAATGGCTGACCATTCAGCTCAGCGCATGAATGGTCCGCCTCTGCCCGTTCTTCCTCTCTAGACCGAAGAAGAACTTGGACGGTGCGTCCATCAGCGCTGCGCTCATGAAGCGGGACCTGACCAGCGCCCCCTGGGCCTTAGTGCCCAGCAGGTCTGTCAGAGCACACTTTTTAGACTTGAGATCTTTAATGTGATCTCGATTTCCAGTGGATTCTGCTAAGGCCTGCAGCTCCACGATTTCAGTCTCCAGATCCTTCATAGACCTAGTGATGTCCCGTGTGATATTGAGAGTGTACTATTGACAGAGCTGCTCTCCACCTTCCCACAATCCCACCACAGCTTTAAAGATTTAAAATCATGGTTTACACCTTTAAAACCGGTCCAAAAAAAACTAAAAACGTCCTTAAAATGTGTAGCACTTAAAAGAGCCGTGTTAAAATGCCAGTATGCGCTACCAGACTTCAGGTTGGTGATTAAAACGTTGCATAAAACCAGGGCGTGATCAGTGAAACCAACAGGCAACATGCTGCATTTTCTAAAAATGTTAAAATGGTGTTTAAAACAATAAAACCTGTCCAACCTAGCCAGGGACATCACATCCCCTCTGGAGTGAGCCCAGGTGTACTGTCTCTTATCACCATGTCTCCTTCTCCACACATCCACCAGCTCATGTTGCTCCACCAGCTGCCTCAGAGCATGCTGGGATGGGCTGTGAGGCTCCAGGTGGTTCCTGTCTAGCAAATGATTCTCTGTACAGTTAAAATCACCTCCTAAAAATAAATAGTCCTCCACACTCACGCTGCATACCACACTGTTTAAAACCTTTAAAAAAGCCTCTTGCTCAGGTCCTGAAACAGGTGCATAGACATTCAGGAACACTAAATGAATATCCTGAAACTTGGCTCTCACCATCAGCAGCCTGCCCTCCACCACCTGCTCCACCTCCAAAGATTCAGGTGTGCAGCTCTTTGAGAAGAGGATGCCCACCCCCCCACTGGTGGTGCTCCTGTGGCTCAGCACCACCTCAGCCCCCCACTCGCTCTTCCATCCAGTCTCATTGGACGTGTCGCTGTGCGTCTCCTGCACCAAAAACACGTCCAATCTCTTCTGCTCCATCAGCTGGAACAACAGAGACCTCTTTGCTGGGTCTCTGGCCCCGTTTACGTTCAATGTACCTATGTTCAGAAGAGTCATGGTTAAAAGAATAGGTACCAACCAAACCAGCATATCTGATCCGTGTCTATCCTGTGAGACCTTACTGTCCATCATCATCATTGTTCAGCTCTTTGCTGATCTTCAGCACCATCTTCCTGAGCCTGTAGACCTCCTGCTCAGTGAGGCCTCCTCTGTCGGCGCGAAAGGCTTGAATAGCGCGGCGCGAATGATGCAAAGCGAACAATTAGCCTCATTCGCGCGAGTTTAAATTTTTCAACTCGGGTGAAACATTTTTGTGACGCTGAGTTGTGAAAGCTTTTGATGTTCTCACGTTTGATGTTCTTCCACAACACGTACAAAGCAGAAATAGTGGTTATTTCTTCCATGGTGGATGGCGGAAATTAACTATTTCTACGGAGATAAGCCACGCCTCCTCTCCGGCACGTATAGCGCGAGTGAAGCGAATGACGGAAAATAATTAAATAATCTTTTGCACCTAAAATACTTGACAACAGATATCACTCAACAGCATTCTATTGAAAATCATACTGATGAACTAAACATACACATTTAAAATCATATTTGAACCAGAACTCAAGGCAGCCTTTCAGTTATACAAAAGGCAATTTAAAGATTATTATAGATTCTATTCCACCCTGTCACAGCAAAATAAAAAGGCCAAAAGGGATGAGAGTATATGTATAAAATGTGGTGCTGCTAAAGGAACGCTGCTCCATCTGTTGAGAGACTGCAATAAAATGAATGATCTTTGGTTTGGCATAACTAAAAAAGCAATGACCTAAACGAATATATATATATATATATATATATATATATATATATATATATATATACATTCCACTCACACCACATGTTTATTCATACATACATACATGTTTTCAAAGAATAGAAAGATATGTCTCTCGTTTTGTATTGTCACAAAGACGGTAATCATGAAAAACTTAATTGCTTTAAATACAGCAACTCAGAAAGAATGGATCACTGAGGCAATACTGGAAGGAAAATAACTTAATGTCATAATAAAAAAGAGAGAGGAAGGGAGAAGAAAATAAACAAGAAGGGAGGGAATGAAAACTGATTTAAAGTTGTCGTCTTCCTTTTCTGTCAGGGCTGTTTCACAGGATTAACTGCATGATACCCGTTCTGAAAGATGAAAGTGCAGTGAAAAGTACAGGAAAGTAAATGTGCGCAAATTTTCCACTACTGACCAATAAACCCTCTTGACAGTGGTGACCTTTAGGCCAGAGTCTAAAATGGAAGAACCTATCATAGCTTAATAGCTGAGTGTCACCCTCAACTGCTCCTGCAGGATTCATATTAAATTAGGTGTGGCCAGGATCATTTGTTATAGACCAAAGTGTTGACCAGCATTGGAAATGTTCTTTTGGGGATCATGAATATAAATACCAAATTTCATGGCACTAAGCCAAATAAATAGACTAAATGCACTAAGCCAAATAAATGGCAGCATACACTTGAGCAGAGTGAACATTATCCTCTCTCCTTCCCTTTGATGAAGAGTATGGACAAAAAGCAGTGTAAAATATTTGGAGCACATCAAATTATTTCACACACACCCTCTAATTTGTCACACACTCTTGTGTGGCCAGTCCCAACCATCGACACACAAATCCATAATTCACGCAACTTTCTGGCGCGGTCACTGAAAATCTATACCCCTGACCCTCATTGGGTTCTCTGCATTATAAATCCACTGGGATAAACAGTACATTCAGGAAACAGGCAGTGCTATTTCTGTGGTCCAACTACGAGTATCTGAAGAACACTTTGATTGCAAGTGAATTTCACAGCAGAGGCCCCAGAATTAACCTTTAGCGTTCTGTCTCATGCTGTTTCATGTCTGCTTTTATTATCTCTGGCAGGGTTTCAGTGTAAATACATTTTTGTATTCAGGCTACCCAGCAGGTTTCTCCACTTTCTTGAGAACTCCTTCAGGGGGATGGAGCCCAAAACAGGTTTTGCTATTGACCAATTCCAAAACTGTTGACAGTGCTGACCTTTGAGCTAAAGAAGAGATCTTTAGACACAGGAGCATGGTTGAGGCCTTATGCAGCTTTTACATGTTGAATGAGTGAATCTCTACTTCTTTCATCTCATCTTATCGCAATGAATTTATACACGCACTGTCACTCATTGCATTCAGTGTAGTTCCCATCATGCCTACATGAATTGTTTTGTGGGGAGGAGGAAGATGTGTGGTATTCAGTGATGTAATAATTTCCTAAAAATGCTTGAACATTTTTACTGAACGTGATTGAAAATGTAATAAATCCCATTAGTGTAATAACTTGACCAATAAGGTAATAAAATGTCCTGCGCATGTATTAACATTTTTACCCACAATGTAATACCTTATTACATTAGTAGGAATTAATTACATTTTCAGGTGGGTCATTTTTAGTCCACAATTAGGTTTTTCTTCAGCTTCATTGTCTTGACAGGCGGCGCAGCAGTTGTGTCATTTGTAAAAACGCACAGAAATTTGACAGTAGCCTACCATTCTCAACACAAAGTGATGCTAACTTTGCCTTATCTGAAATAAATCACCATGTGTATAAAAAGTAACCAGAAATCATACTTAAATTAAAGCAGTGGTTCTTAAACTCTTTTAGTCTGACCCTCCTTTAAATCTAAAAAATCCATGATTAATTCCCCCATCGTAATTCATGAGGCTGCAATGAAGTAAATGTAAAAAACATTTCAACCTTTAAATGTACTTATTGCAGTCGCCACTCTCACGTAAATTGGCTTATTTTGCCATCTCAAAACATGTTGAAAACAGCTGTTGGGTAAAAGTTGTCGGACAGAACTCCAGGGCAATTTAGCATTAGCCCAATCACTAACATGTAGGTTTCATTGGTTCATTATGCTAGTTCTTTATGCTACTTCTTAGCTAATGGAGATGTTGCCATTTAGCACAACTAAAGTTAACCAGAATGCAACCAGGGTTAACACTAAGTGAACTGGTACCGACAGACCTGAGATAGCGATTAAGCTTTTATGTAAATGCAACCTTTTTGAAATGTAATTTACATCTACCATAAGTTGAACCCCTGTGTTGTGCTTGGCTGTCTCTTTTCATATAGTTGTGTCAGCAGTTCTTTGTTTTTAAGCCTTATCCATGTCTTGTTCTCTCTTTGTAGAAATGGCTGCAGAGTAGAACTTGCATTGTTCTGTGGGGATATTGACATTTGTTTACATTACATTACATTTCATTTAGCTGACACTTTTATCCAAAGCGACTTACAATAAGTGCATTCAACCATGAGAGTACAAACACAGAACAATAAGAATCAAGAAAGTACAATTTCCTCAAGAAAGCCAAACTACCAAGTGCTATAAGTAAGTGCTTAGTTTACAATTTGTGCTCATTTCTTGCTTATGTATATTCCCATAAACTCAGTTTATGGGAATATAATAACATAAATATATTGCATCTCTTTTATACTCCATTGGTCATTATTATAAACCATCATATTGACTACAGGTGGCTATTTCTATATAGTTATTCCTAATCCTAATTTCTGGTGAAATCAGACTAAATCATGCCGGTTCACCAGAAACTACCAGACCACCGTGGACAGACCCAGATCCGGCTCTACTGCAGCCTTCAACCTGCGTTCGTAAGCTCCAGTGCTAGGCAGAGAGCTCATTGCCTGACAGAGCTTTGTCTCGCTGCTCCTCCGGTCCCCGCTGGGAGCCAACACCAACACCGTACTGCTGGAGACCCAAGGCCCTATTGCTGGGCCCGCTGGAGGGAAGGGGGGCACGGGAAAACCAGGACTGCGCATAGAGACTGTCAGACGCCTGCTGCATTACCTAAAGGTAATCTAGTGCTCGGAAACACTACCACTGTGTGTTATATCATTTTTTTTTAAAAATAAACAATTAATAGAAAAACAATTCATGAATAGGATATATCTGTTCTTGGCTAATCCAGCAAATTTCTCAATCTCAGAACACAGAAACATGCGTGGAGTGGTTTTTGGAACAACGTCCAGGTGGGGAACAAAGTGACTCACCAAAAGCTTCTCCTGGAAATATTGCTGCTAAACCACAATCCTCTCCAGTAGTGGAACACGCTGATGCGATAGAGCAGACTGTGGCTAACTTCATTGCTGCTCAAACTCCAAAACTTTTTCAGAAAAAAACATTGCTCTGCTGTGTCCGTTTTTGATCAGGTTGCTCTGTCACAATCTCAGGTATGAGGTCGAAACCAAATGCAGATGAACAGTTAAGGAGGCAGCAGGTAGAGTACAATGATTTAATGAAGAGAGTAACTTACAACTGGATGTCCAAAAGTAGGCGAGTAATAGAAGATATCCAAAATTCTAAAGACTGGGGAAAACTAAACACATGGAACAAGGCTGGAAAGTAAACTCGAGCAACTAAAGCAGAAGGAAGGAAACTAAACCAGACCAAACACCGGAGGACCAACACAGCAAATTAAATATATTACAGATTAAGGTGCATCATCACATTGTTGAAAAAAAATTTATTTAAATGAAATAGTGCTGTAGAGTAGTCCTGTTTATTGGTTTGCAATATTGCCCACAATTGCTAACATAGAAGACAAGCTTTTGAAATTCCCACTAGTTCGCAGCACGGTAGATATACTGGATGTGGGCAGGGCTCCAGCTGCGCCTGCCGCAGACTGTAGCCAGCACTTCCTCACATTATCCATCCGACTGTGGCTGAGTGGTGAGCAGGGTCGTCCTTCAATCAGAGGATCGGCAGTTCGATCTAATCCTTGTTGATGTGTCCTCGGGCAAGACACTTAACCCCAAATGTCTCCTGTAGCTGTGTGAATGGTAGCTACTACTGATGGGCAAGTGTCCCCTTAGCCCCTCCCATCAGTGTGTGAATGATGTCATGTGTTAGAGTGGTTGGAAGACTAGAAAAGCGCTATACAGGTCTATTTATTACAATATCAGTCAGGACAATTCATTACATATTGGTTTTATTACCTGGGAGCGGCTTGACCTCATCCTGGATCCATCTTTATCATATATGTTCACATTATAATTTCTTTGTCATTTTGTCATATTGATTGTCTATGTAATTATTATGTTGCTTATTCAGTACACACTACATCTATTGCCCTTCTGTCCTTCCTGTAAGAATACTCCTCAGTTGCTTTTCCTTAAGATATTTCCATTTCTTCCCCCTGAAAGATTATTTTTACACCGCGAGGGTCCAAGGATAAAGGATGCGTGAGATGTAAAAATTGTGAATTTGTGATATTGGGCTATATAAATGAAATGAACTTGACTATTACAGTGTGCAAATTGTATTTTATTGAATTTTTTTCAGCAATTATTACATGTTTAGAAAAGTATTACATTACTGGTGCTACAAGGTGAATACAAATTCAGAAGAGAATGTTGCTGGGAGAAAAATGAAAAAAATAATTGAGATTCAAAGAATATGTTAAGAGACAATTTGTGGATTGCCATGGAGTGAAATGGAAATCAATGTGCAGAATGGCATCAAGCTGTTATTCAGTAACAATTCCCTCTTCATACAAAGAAAAGACAGGCACTCTTACCATCATTCATTCTGCGAGTAAAGACTGCTGTTGTTTTTCTATCTCTCTGAGACAACGCTCAAAGAAGTTCACTTCAGTCTGCTGGGAATAATAGGATTTCCAACTATCAGAGACAGCAAGGGGAGCTCAGAGCGAAAGACATAGAAATGTAGGCACAAAGAAATGTAAGACAATTAAGACTACTGAGGAAGAGCAGAAATGTACTGAGGCAGAATTAGAAGAAAGGAGTGGAGTTTGACTATTGCTCTTACCTCCTCAGAGTGAGAAACTCAGACCTGCTTTGTTGAGATGTCTGTGTGTGCTTTACCAGGCTTCTGGATGGGGACATTGACTTGAGCTCATCTACTGCCTGCTATAACTAGCAACATGAACCCCCCAAAAGATAGACCAAGAGAAGTCATCATTACATGTCACCAAAGTCTTTAGTTTAGTGTGAAGACTAACTTAACACCAGGCTAAAAAGCTGTGTTGTACTGTCCTCCATGGCTGGCGGTGGACAATGCTGTGCACTGTTGCACCTGTAATCACACTCGACATGACACCAGAGTCCTGAAGGGCATCTGTGCAACTCGGCAGTAAGGCGTGAAGTGAAACCACTGGAGGTCAGCAAAGACAAGATTGTCTCTATAATGTTGCTCAGTACCACCTTCACTATCCAAAGAGTCAGTTTTCACTATTTTCCACCAAATAAAATTTGTCTGGAGCCGCAAAAGTTATTTGATATCACAGCTTATAAAGTTTTAATTATAGTCATATTATATATACAAAAACTATAGTAACTTTGTCTTTATGAAATTATAGAACAAGAATAAAGACAATTCTTGATATTGTATTGCTATTTTACCTATTATAACAATATCAAACTCTTATGAAGAGGAGACAAAAAATACACTGGCATGTGTCGGCCTACATTGAGGTCAATTAAACACAGAACTATGCAGGTTTTGAGTCCTGCCCAAATTTGTGGCTCATGGGGTAAAGTGGTTGTCCTGTAACCACAAGGGAGCAGGTTTGATCTCGTCCGCCCCACAGTTCGCATGTCGAAGTGTCCTTTGTTTGGAGTCATGCCATCTGCAGAAGTTCTCTGATGACTCTGCAGTGGTCGGGTGTATTAAGGATGGACGGGAGGAGGAGTACAGGGCAGTAGTGAAAATTACAAATGACCTTCTAATTTCATCAGATAAAGGACTTGTCTCTGTTCTTGTCTTGTTAGACCTTAGTGCTGCGTTCGACACCATTGAACATCACATCCTATTACAGAGATTAGAACATTTGATTGGCATTAAAGGCACCGCACTAAGCTGGTTTAAATCCTATTTATCAGATCAATCTCAGTTTGTATATGTAAACGATGAAACCTCGATGACCACCAACGTCAGTCACAGAGTTTCACAATGTTCTGTGCTTGGACCAATCTTATTCAGCTTATATATGCTTCCTTTGGGCAGTATTATCAGAAAACACTCCACAGACTTTCATTGTTATGCTGATGATACTTAATTATATCTATCGAAACCAACCAGCTTGCTAAACTTCAAGCATGTCTCAAAGATATAAAAACATGGATGACCTGCAACTTCCTGATGTTAAACTCAGACAAAACTGAAGTTATTTTACTAGGCCCAGAACACCTCCGAAATCAACTATCTAATGATATAGTTTCTCTTGATGGCATTGCCCTGGCATCCAGCACCACCGTAAAGAATCTCGGAGTTATCTTTGATCAGGACTTGTCCTTTAACTCTCACGTAAAACAAATCTCAAGGACTGCCTTTTTTCACCTACGTAACATTTCAAAAATTAGACACATCCTGTCTCAAAGCGATGCAGAAAAATTAGTTCACGCATTTGTTACTTCTAGACTGGACTACTGTAACTCCTTATCAGGCTGCTCTAATAAGTCTCTTAAATCTCTCCAGTTGATCCAGAATGCTGCAGCTCGTGTACTAACAAAAACTAAGAAAAGAGATCATATTACTCCTGTATTAGCTTCTCTTCACTGGCTCCCTGTAAAATCCAGAGTCAAATTAAAATCCTTCTCCTCACTTACAAAAACTTAATTGTTGAGGCACCATCATATCTTAAGGATCTCATAGTACCATATTACCCCACTAGAGAGCTGCGCTCACTAAATGCGGGGCTGCTTGTGGTTCCTAGAGTCTTAAAAAGTAGGATGGGAGCCAGAGCCTTCAGCTACCAAGCTCCTCTTCTATGGAACCAGCTTCCACTTTCAGTCCGGGAGGCAGACACAGTCACCACATTTAAGAGTAGACTTAAGACTTTCCTCTTTGATAGCGCTTATATTTAGGGCTGGCTCAGGTTTTCCCTGGTCCATTCTTTCCAGCCCCTTGATATGCTGCTATAGGCCTGGACTGCTGGAGGACAACTTAGGATACACTGAGCTCCTCTATCCTTTTCTCTCTCTCCTTCTGTATGAATTCATGTTCTATCAATGCACATTACTAACTCTACTTCTTCCCCCGGAGTCTTTGTGCTTTCTCGCCTCGCAGGTTTCCACGGATCGTGGTTGCATCTAGACCCTGGTCCTGCCTCCTGGTTCCTGCCGTTACCCTACTGACGCACATTCTTCTCTATTTTCCCTTCTGTATGAATTCATGCATGAGAGTTCTGGGAGAGGATGTGGACATGGTGGAGGAGTACAAGTTCCTGGGTGTCTCTGTCGACAACAGACTGAACTGGAAGACCAACATCAACGCTGTGTACAAGAAAGGGATGAGTCGACTCTTTTTCTTGAGGAAACTTCGATCCTTTAATGTATGCAGCAAGATGTTCTACCAGTCTGTTGTTGCCAGTGCACTGTACAGGAGATCATTCCTGCCCTCTGCAATAACACTGTACAATAAATCACACCTGGCCAAATAAAACACCCACTATAGCACCTTTGATTGTTGTTTGCTACATATTGCACTACTGTTTCGTTTGTTAGTTAATTTAATATTATTACTATTCTATTTGTTGTATATATTGTGCATTTTTCTTATTTTCTTCTTCTTCTTCTATTCTATTTTTGTATATATTGTTCTCTTGTGTAAAAATGCTGCTGTACCAAAAAAATTTCCCCTTGCGGGATTAATAAAGTATTTATCTATCTATCTATCTAGCAAGACCCTGAACCCCCAGTTGCTCCCGGGCGCTTCAGCAACCCACTGCTCCTAAAATGCTACGGATGGGTTAAATGCAGAGGCCAAATTTCATGTGTGTATGTATATATGTAAAATGACGAATGTAATAAAAAATTTCTTTTTAAATAAAATAACTTTTAAATAAATAGGCCATGTCCACACTACAGTACTACGTTTCTGTTTTAAAATGCATATTTCTTGCTACGTTCACACTGAGCGTCCACGCTACGTCACTACTGAGGACGGATACGTTTGGAAACGCAGTTGGGGACGGATACGTTCTTACTAACGGTCCTCACTGTCTCATGAGCTGCCACAGAACTAGTAGCAGTAGTCGAGTTTGGAGACTTGATCCACTTCGTGAAAGTATATTCAGTTTGCTGCAGCAGATGAGAAATCGCTCTTTTTCGCTCATCTGCAGCTTCATACTTCTCAGCAAAAGCTGTGTGTTTGTTCTGGAAGAGTCAATTCAATTCAATTCAATTCAATTTATTTTTGTATAGCCCAAAATCACAAATTACAAATTTGCCTCAGAGGGCTTTACAATCTGTACACACTGACATCCTCTGTCCCAGAACCTCTCATCGACTCAGGAAAAACTCCCCCAAAAAACCCTATCAACAGGGAGAAAAATGGAAGAAACCTTCAGGAGAGCAGCAGAGGAGGATCCCTCTCCCAGGATGGACAGAGTACGAAAATAGATGTCATGTGTACAGAATGAACAGCATAACAGAGTTACAACACGTTGAATTCACATAAAATAGAAAAGAATGTGCGTCAGCAGTTCCACGGAAGGAACCAGGAGGCAGGACCAGGGTCCAGATGCAACCACGATTCGTGGAAACCTGCGAGGCGAGAAAGCACAAAGACTCCGAGGGAAGAAGTAGAGTTAGTAATGTGCATTTATAGAACATGAATTCATACAGAAGGAGAGAGAGAAAAGGATAGAGGAGCTCAGTGTATCCTAAGTTGTCCCCCAACAGTCTAGGCCTATAGCAGCATATCAAGGGGCTGGAAAGAATGGACCAGGGCAAACCTGAGCCAGCCCTAACTATAAGCGCTATCAAAGAGGAAAGTCTTAAGTCTACTCTTAAATGTGGTCACTGTGTCTGCCCCCCGGACTGAAAGTGGAAGCTGGTTCCATAGAAGAGGAGCTTGGTAACTGAAGGCTCTGGCTCCCATCCTACTTTTTAAGACTCTAGGAACCACAAGCAGCCCCGCATTTAGTGAGCGCAGCTCTCTAGTGGGGAAATATGGTACGATGAGATCCTTAAGATATGATGGTGCCTCACCAATTAAGGCTTTGTAGGTGAGGAGAAGGATTTTAAATTTGACCCTGGATTTTACAGGGAGCTAGTGAAGAGAAGCTAATACAGGAGTAATATGATCTCTTCTCTTAGTTTTTGTTAGTACACGAGCTGCAGCATTCTGGATCAACTGAAGAGATTTAAGAGACTAATTAGAGCAGCCTGATAATAAGGAGTTACAGTAGTCCAGTCTAGAAGTAACAAATGCGTGAACTAATTTTTCTGCATCGCTTTGAGACAGGATGTGTCTAATTTTTGAAATGTTACGTAGGTGAAAAAAGGCAGTCCTTGAGATTTGTTTTACGTGAGAGTTAAAGGACAAGTCCTGATCAAAGACAACTCCGTCTTTCAACATTACATTTTTTGTTGTTTGCTAATTTCTTGCCACATATCAAGCATACAGGTAAGCCAGCGAAACTCTATTTTCCTCCGTGACATTTCTCTTTTAGGATTTATCCATTGATAGTTTACCGAGGGCGGGGGTCTGCAAATCATGATTAGCTACCTGCAGGGAACAGTTAAAAAATATTAAAACCTTTTTTTTATTTTCAATGACACAGTATCACCTCAAATTCCAAAATAAGAGGTGTTCCCTTTAAAAGATTGTCCACTGTGCAAAAATAAAAATAGCCGTTATTAATTTCCATGTTATTTTTTGTCAAAGCCTCAGGGAGCCGCAACAGAGGGGCTGAAGAGCCGCGTGTTGCCGACCCCTCTACTACACAAAAAGGATCACCACAATCCATCAAAATGTGGGGAGAAATTTCAATTTCAACCTGGTGGTAGATGAAAAGTCAGGGGACCACCAGAGTCATTAGGATACGCAGTCTTTGAACCGTGAACATCTATTACATGTGCCATTATGTGGATGTGCAGATACCCGAGAATGTTAGACTGCTGATGGCACTAGATGAGAAGTCGAGGGATCACCAGAATCTTTAAGACTCATCCTCTGTGGACCATGGATATCTATACAAACTTCCATGGCAGGTCGCCCTGGCCCAGAGCACTTTGTTGCATGCCATCCCCTCTCTCTCCGCTACCATGCCTGTCTGTCTCGCTCATTATCAAAATAAAGCAGAAATGCCCAAAAACCATCAAACTGCCACGGCAATCTGTTCACTGGAAAGTGTTTGTTTTTATGTTCATTAAGGAGATCTGCTACTGACTCCACAGACAAGACCAACTGTGAGTATTACAGTAGTATTAAATACACAGAGCCAAGTATCCAAGAGCAGATATATCTCTGTGTGTCTGTCACAATAGAAATGCTTCTATTACTTCAATGATTTGGACCTCTGTCCCCTGATAAGAGTGTAGGCCATTAGGCAATTCACTTTGTGTGTGTGTGTGTGTGTGTGTCAAAAAGTAATTTTAATTATTTAGATTACTGTGCATTCATTTTAAATTATTAAAGGCAACATTTAATTGTTAGTAGAACGACAAGCCATATTTTCACAAAAGGCTTCAGTTACACAATCATGCACCAAAACTTAATGAACACATCCACGTAGAGAACAACATTTTTCTGTTATTCAGGAGGGAAGAAAACTGAGCACAGCTGATTTTGTGGCGTGAGGTGTTGGTCCTGATGGACCACAGCCTCCTACCAGAGGTGGGTGCTTCACAGAGTTTGTGTCCGTGGTAGGAGGGGTCGGCCACAATCTTGCCTGCCTGCCTCAGAGTCCTGAAGGTGTTCAGGTCCTGGAGGGATGGCAGCCAATCGCCTTCTCATCAGAGTAAATGACACACTTCTTTCTGCCCTTGTCCTTGGCAGTGGCAGCAAGGTCCCAAATAGTGATGGAGGAGGTGAGGATCGACTCAATGGTGGCAGTGAAGAAGTGCACCATCATTGTCTATGGCAGGTTGAACTTCTTCAGCTGCTGGAGGAAGTACATCCTCTGCTGTGCTTTTTTGATTAAGTCCTGGTTAATGATGTTGCCCAGGAAACAGCTTCATAGTGTTGACTAAGGAGTCACACAGGGTGATGGGGGCGAGTGGGGCGACGTTTTTCCGGTAATCCACACCCATCTCCACTGTAAATTCATAAATCGAGAGACAACCGGCCCTTTTTAAACAATGACACAATTTTTTCACGTTCCTACAACTGGCACTGAGCAACAGGGTTCTGGGTGCCATAGACTGCTACCAGTCAGTTGCCTGGAGCATCGCCAAATCTACGTGAACTGTTGGTGGTCCATTTCAAAAAGTTCACTGTTGCGCAGTCATGGCAACCCAAGTGTTAAAAGTCTGCCTCTGTTATGTTCTGCAGGGTTTTCAGTCACCCTGATTTCTTGCAAATGTGAGGCAAGCTTTTGCCTCTGGCTCCTCCCTACATCACAGAAGTGTTTATTGCATTGTGCAGGAAGTTCTCAGAGGACCAGGTGAAGCTGAGTTTACACACAAAGTTGCCTCTTCTCAAGCCTTTCTTATTTCAGCAAGTCATACAGGCTGGTTGGTGGGTCCAATTGAGCCATATTCTTCTTTGACTATTGTACTTGATGCTGCTTATGTGCCATGGGAGTAGTACTTCATTTGACCTATAACATATATTATATATTATACAATGCCTGACTATAGGAAAATAATAAAAAAAATTCTAAAATTCAACTATCCCTATATTCTCAACCTTTCATCAACCCCTAAGTTGGGAACCACCAGCTCACTGTATATAAATGAACACATTAGCTCTAAGAATACTTTACTTCTGACACTTCTGTATTTTTCGTAGAGGTAAGTAGAGAATCTTAATAATTCTTCAACTGCTGCCTTTAGCCAAAGATACTTGCCTGTAAGATACACTACTTGTGTGAAAATGGCAGAGGAAGAGCAAGCAACAAAGATTAAAGTACAGTACTGAGTGTCACGGTTTGGGGTTTTAGGTGTGGACTTCCTGTCTTATTTTGAAAAGTTCCCTGTCTTGTGTTTCCCGGGGTCCCTTCACTTCCTGTCCTTGTGATTGTATAATTGAATCCTCCTGTGTCTGATCACCTGCACCTGCCCTGTGTATTTAAGCCCTGTTTGTCTTGTCCCTCCGTCTGGGTCCTGCCTTCGCCTTTACTCCGGCCATGACACTGAGTGTGTTCTGTCAAAGAAAAAATGATTGTACACGTCTCTGCTGGCTGAGACAAAGCAGCCTCCTCCTCTGCTGAAGTGCCTGCAGGTCCCACTGAGTGAGGAGGGCTGCTTCGTCTCAGCCAGCAGAGATGTTTACAGTAATTTTAAGATATGTGGCAAACTAAGCTCATCAGTGGAGTAATGGAGGGTACTGTCAACTTCACCTTCTTCTTTATGATAAACCTCTCAGCAAATCAATTCCTTATACATGCTGATTACAAATAGCTGGTAGGCACCTGTCAATTTAGTATGATTCACTAACTACTAAGAACAGAATCGGCCGGTGATGAATGTCGGTGCCCAATATGCCCAATATCGGTATTGGACGTGGGAGGCACCTGAGCTTAAAGTATCAGAGCAAAGGGTCTGATGCTGCAAAGGCGGCACTTGATAATTCCTAACCAATATTATTTGCAACATTACAAAGTGTGAAAAAAGTGCTTTCTGAATGTACTGTATATGTTCTTGAATAACGTCAAGTGCAGCTGAAGATTATGTCATGCTATTTGGTCCAGGGATCACCAAAGCTTTTACAGGTCATGATCTAGGGATCAGGAATGTCTGAATCAAAGTGTCTCGCAATATCCAATAGTAGTAAATATTGGGAGCTTATTAATATTGACTTTTTTTTAATAATGAAAGCACTGTTTGTTATAATGTGTACATTGTTTCATATCAATTGTAAACTAAAAGACAAACATTGTAGTTGAAAAAAAGACTGACTTGATGAGCTTTGAGGAGACGTTGAATGTGAAGGGTTGTGCCCTGTCTGTCTCCATACAGGCGATTCGACCTGAAACTGGTGTTGGACGGGGCTCTAAAAAGAACGGCATGAAGCAGATGGGTGTTAGTTTTCAGACGGAAACTCGAGGTGTCCAAACTTTTCCTTTTGGAGGAGTGGCTGCCTGATACCTGTCCACACTCTGATCTGCACCTCCTGTCGCCCCCAACGCTTCCTATCCTATTGTCAAAGGGAAGAGTATAATCACCAACAGCAGATCTGAGTGAGTGGTCATTAGCTTCATTAGGGTTATCCTGCTGGTTGGGTCACGTTTCTTCTGTTCTCGCTTATCCATTTAGTCCTGTGGAGCCCGTTAAGACAAGTGAAACACTCCACTGCCACCGATGGTGTTCCCAGCCTGGCCTCCCTCTATCAGCGTGGGCCAGCATCGCCTCTGTTTGCCTCCGCTTCACAGCCAGTCGGTGAACAGTTTCAGACTCTGGACCTAATTCCTGACTCATCATGACAGTTAGGGGTTGTGAGTTGGCATGGACAATCTTAACCTTTTACTCATTTAAAGAATAATAAGGGGAAATGTCCATCCCATGAGATGTCCTTGTTACCCTGCTGATCTTAAGACATAGTCTATTTGACAGCGATGCATGCCACCATGTGGGAAGTCATTTTTAGCATGTTCAGGTATTAGTCTGGTTTTGATGATGTTATTAGCTATGAGTCTTATTTTCTCAGGCTAGGATATCTCTATGGTAAGATTTGATTGTGATTGATTCATATACAATACTTATTTAATGCTCCTTTAAAGTTATTTAGTAAAGGTAAATTGTTGTATTACTGGGGGACATGGAACCAATAGTCCTAGAGATATCTGACATTAAGACATCGCTGTGAATCAATGTCACCCGCAGGTTGTACAAGATGAAAAGTCAGGCAATCACCAAAGTCAGTAGGAGTCGTCCTCTGGGAACCATGAACCTATGTACAAAATGTCATGGCGATCCATCAATAGTAATTTAGATATTAAGGGTTGGACTGATCAATACCCACCTTACCCTGAAGAAGACTGCCATGTCGAAACGTTGGTCAATTATTAAATATCTTTTGCATTGTGGCTACGATTGTGTACTATTTTTCCTTTACACTTGTGTTTTCACCGTGGTCAGCGCCTCTCCAGCTCTGGTGTGGGTACCCCTCTCTCCCATCCAGAAGGACTGAATAATATAACCATATCTAGAGCCAACGTTAGCATAGCTAAAAGTCATCCAGAGATTTGTCTCAAGGAAAATGAGCTGAATCGTAATTGTTCTCCCAAAATAACTATCCCAAACAAAGATTGAACAGACGCACTATTGAGAAAAGGACCGCCAATGGCTCTAGGGGCAAAGGAGGTCAAGTAATGTGTCCTATTCTGTTGACAATCCATATGCACAAACACACAAGCCTAATTCTCACACACACTCATGCAATGCACAGGATGCATAGACAGAGGTAACCTGAGAGTTGGCCATGCAGTTTCTTTACCATATGTCTGCATGGTTGTGTGTGTGAATGATTTGATGGTGACATTTAATGAGTAGGTACATATGGCAGTTGTGGGCTTGTGTAAAGGAAAGACACGGAAACAGATCTGACTAATCTCTTTACCATGAGCAGTCTGCACTGACATTGCAGTCGGCAGTACAACCATGTCGCCGTGGAAACCGCAGACCGTCTCTTGTTGAAAAATATGAAGCAAGGTCAGCGAGCATAGTGCTGCTACCAGCTGAGACTTTTATTTTCTCCTTTCTTCTGTTACATTTTGGGCATTTGCAGAAAGGAAAATAAAGAGGACATGGGTTTCAGCAGTAGCGGGCCAGCAAGGCCTTCTCTGCTGGCCTAAACATCAGAATATAAATTTAATTTTTATATATTTTTTCCACAAATAAGTATTCAATTATTCCCCATAGTTTATTCTCTTTTCATATCTTTGTAACAATTCGCCCTCATCAAACTGAAGGGGAAAAGCACAACGCTAAATTAAAAAGGGACAGGCGGATCTGACATTAGGTGCACGCAATTTATGTGAAACAATAACAAAAAGGGCCGATACAATCAATAAACGAAACAGTCAGTTGTAACCCAAATGTAATTAATGAAACAAACACACGACAAAAGGCACCGCGGGCCTCCGGCGCAATACACAATTAACAAACAATAACCCCTCCAAAACTACAACTCAAAACCCTCAATCCCAAAATCCCCCAATAATCCCGAAAAGTCCAGCAGCCAAAATAATCCCCCAAACCGGCAACAAAAGTCAACGGACAGGCGGAAGTGTGGCGAGCCGCCGCTGCTCCTTACGCTCGGAACGAGCGCTTTCTCACCACAGTCCGGATCAACTGGTGGGCCCGACGTGCCGTAATCCGGCGCAGACTCCGGTTTGCAATCCAAAAGGAAAGTACTCTCCCGATCCACCACGGAGCAGTCGCCGGAATCCTAGGCTGGCCAAGTCCACTGAATCCTTCACTCCTTCCGCTGTCTGCGCGCTTCACACCCCCCCTCTCACGTCACTTCCCCCCCCCCGACACATTTTATACACGCGAGTAACAATATAAATGATAACAACAACAAAATATCCCAATTTCTCCCATGCTTCTTTTATGGCTACCGATACAACACATCCCCACCAGTACAACACAAAGGCAACCAAACACAAATCGCGTTCCCCATTTATGCGTACCAAGGGATGGACATATGCGACCATGACAGCTTTTCTCTTGGTTGCGCTGCTTCCAGCCTCAGGTCGAGAGCGGAGGACTGGCCTTTACGTTAGAACTTTTATCCAATCATATTTCAGCCGTCATGTGTTGCTAAGGTCCAAGAAATCTGCCCTTAGGCCTTCAGAATCAACAGTGCTGGCGTCTGTAGCTTAATGTTAACGGAATCTAAACTGTGGTGTTAACCAATCAAATTTCGAGTTGGCGACACCGGGGCCAGCATGCAGGCGTACAATGACGTCAGCACGGGCACGTCTTTTGATTGGATGCACACTGGTGAGAGGCAGAGCTAGCAACCTGAACCTGATCCTGATGACCCTGTGGCGACCTGAACAAACTAGCTTTAATTTGTGTAGATATAGAAGCGTTGTTTTTGTTTTTTTTAACCCACAATAGCTGATGGAGGAGAAGAGATAGATTTGGTCGCCGAAATACAAACTCCATTTTCAAGCCGGACTACGGCGTAGTCACTACGCTATGTTAAGATGTAACGCCAAGTTATAATGCGTTTGTCTAAATGTATAGTTTCTAGAGCCATGGCGTCATAATGATGGTATTAAGAGGTGGATTCATTCAGGGAGGACTGTTTAGGACATCACTCAAGGCCTAGGTGTGAAATGCACGGCCCGCTACTGGGTTTCAGTAAGGGTGGGGGTGTCCAGCTTGTGGTACAGATTATCTGTGTCACTGATCTGGTCTCAGCTGGAGGAGGTTTGCACGTCCTTACCATTCACAGCTACAAAGAAAAGTCTCAGTGCATATCAATGACTTCACTTCCACATTTGTGATTCCTACTTTTTGGAGCCAAGCTTTGGTCAAACTTTTGGCTCAACCTGCTCCACTGCCAACATTTCACACTGCTGACTAAGATGCTGGGAAAGGATTTTGTCAACATATGGCTACTGTCAAACAGACGTGGGTGTATTGAGAGCAACACATCCTCAAGGTATTATAAAGCAAATCGACAAAGTTGCTGCAACTCACCAGACACTTATTCACACCCAGATTTCTTATCACAAAGCAAATGTTTTGTGGTATCCTGAATGTCCAGCAGACATGGCTGCAGCACCACCAGAGGCATGGCCGGATTGGGGGAAAAAAGTGGCCTGGGAGTTACTGTCAGACCGACCCACTCAATACATGGCGCGCTGCCCACTCAATGCATCGCACGTATTGACCAGTCAGTGCCACAACTTACCATCATATCACTGTCACCCAGGGGTGTTTCTAGGATTCAAAGAAGGGGGGAGGGGGGTTGTTTGCGCGCATAGCCACGCAAACAAACAGCCACATTCTGTAACTACCTGTACTTACAATTTCACTCCGTGCATCATTTACTTTGAGCTAAACGCCTCGGCTATAATCCTGACTGTCGTTGATGAGAGATGTTACTTGGCAGAGTGAGAAAGCCAGCGCCGCAGCCTCCCCAAGTTCCTAGTGCCCGGGGATTATATGGTTAAGGCCGGCGATGTCAGAGGGAGGGCCGGTTGGTGATGAAGGTGGGCCGGTATTGGACCAGCCCAACCCCGTCGGCCTACCCGGGATTTCCCACGGTATCCCCTATGGCCAGCCCACCCCTGACTAGAGGTGTTTTAGAAGCAGCATGTCCTAAACGTTACACTGGTTCATTTATTTGCCAGGGGGCCACACCGGTCCATCCAGAAATGCCCCCCCCCCGACATAAATGGGCCGTACATATTTTGTACATTACAATTCATAATACATCTGGAAAGTAAATAGTTTTTGAGGAACACATTTAGATTTTTCAAAAATTAAGACATTTACTGAATCAGGATTCAATGATAATTTATTGTCATTATGTAGCACAGGGATGCACAACAAAACAGCACAGTGTTGTCCAACACAAGAAAAATATGACAAACAAAAACAGTAGTTCATTCCTGTAGTGCTTTTTTAAACTTCCATCAAGAGGAATGTACTTTTTTTTTTCTTTCATTTTTGGTCTTGTTTTGAGACCACACCCAGACGCATCAATATCTTGGAAACCAATTGAACAAAACCTTGCTTCATCACACAGGTTAGAGGACCTGGTTTATTCTAATATTCCACTCAAACAATCTAAACTCTCTCTTTGCCCAATTATATCTTTCGCATTATCAACGTGGCATATGGCTGAAAAAGAGACCAAAACAAATCTCAAATGGCATCTCGACACCCCGATCCATAATAACTGTCTATTACTTACCGGTGGGGTCCCATTTTCATCATCAACATGGTCAAGCAAAAAGATACACAAACTAGCAGATATATTCAATGAGAATGGTTTGAGGTAATTTAATGATATACGCTAGGGCTGTGCGGTATACCGGTTTCAAATTTCCATACGGTATGAATTTTTCATATACAGTCATACCGGTGCATAGCCGTAACAACTGTTGTCGCTCTTCGGCAGGCAGCAAAATATATTGTTCACCGCTGAGGGCTGAGTGGTCGGCGCTACTTGTCTTACGGGTATTGAGATGGAGTCATGGTTATAACTTTATAACAACAATTAATAACCCACAACTAACGCTCTTTAACAGGGGAAAACACATATGCAACGCTGATTACTGTGTGGTATTTGTTATAAATGTACGTTGGTACATAGAGGGTGATAAGAAGCTGAACGTGTGTTTTTCATAAGAATAAAAAAAATAACGTGAAACCGCCAGAATCTTACAAAATACCGTGATATGAATTTTTGGCCATACCGCCCAGCCCTAATATACACACTACCTATGACATACCTGGCTCATCATTCTTTCTATACCTGCAGCTAAGAGCACCACTTAAAGCATATGGGGTACCATAGAATGATCCTCTAGGATCACATCACCTGCATTCTATTATTAACACTCGAGGTCAAACCAAGGGATTAGTATAAAAATTGTACTCATTCTTTTCTGTATCTTCTTACAAACCCTTACATATTGAACAGGTCTGGGCAAAAGACCTCAAACACATGACTGAGAATGTGCTACTGGACTGGGATTATATTTGGAAAGGTATAACTGAAACCTCCAAAAATCCCAACCATGAGCAGATTCAACAATTTTATTTATTTTTTTTTAAGATAACTACGTCATCAATATGTACCCTTTGTACAGAAGGACACGGCTCTTTCATGCATATGTTTTGGTTTTGTAAAGATGTAACTCTTTTTTTTGGAAAATGGTATGTTTTTTCTTGACAAGGATTCTAAACTATGTAGTTCCATGCACCCCTACTGTGCTGCTTCTGAATGACTTTTCCGCAATGGTAGTATCACAGCCTCAAAAACGCATCTTATTAGCCGGCCTAACAGCCGCAAAAATAATGTTAGCAATGCGTTGGTCCCCCACATACGCTTACGAAACCCGAGTGGTTAGCTAGCTATCTTGATGTTGTGAACATGGAACTTTCAATAGCCAGAATACATGGTGCCAAAGAAAAAACTACCCTATCCTGGTCTATGGCTTTAAACAAAATCCAACAATCTATGAATTGGCTCATAGTATAATACATTCCCTTGTAATATTTGGAGATGTATGAGGGGGGTGGGCCGCCAATAGTGGGAGGGGGAGTGTTTTAGCACTGTATGTGGGTGTGTGTATTTTTTTCTGTCCTTCAATGGCTCTTGTTGTTGTGTTTTCCTTTATTGCATATCTTAAAAATGTTATCACAAAAAAAAAAAGAGTAATGTAAGCAACAAAAATAAGTCTCTGGGCAGGTAATATGGCTGACATCTTAAAGTTAAGTTGGGGAAACATTGTCCATCAACTTTGACTGTTGGTGCTCAAACATCATCGATGTAAACAGAGTCCACCTCCTCTCGTCCCACCAGAGTCCTGTTCTATTGAATTCAATTTATTTTGTACAGCCCAAAATTACAAATTAGCCTCAGAGGGCTTTACAATCTGTACACATACGACATCCTCTGTCCCAGGACCTCTCATCGGTTCAGGAAAAACTCCCCAAAAAAAACCTTTAAGGGAAGAAACTTGAGGGAGCGTAACAAAGGAGTACATTTTCCTTAAACCTGATTAGCTTGGGGCAGACTGGTGGTGGAGTAGCCTTAGGTCCTAGCTGGGTTAATTTAGCTTCCACCTTGCCTCTCCTCTCTCTCCTCTTGGGGCGGTTGGTCTGGCTGGTGATCAGGAGGATGCTGCAGTGATCGTCAGAAGGGCCCCACACGTCCTTCTCCAAGGTTGTTGACTGTATCTCTGTCATATGCCTTAATAAACACTAAACAAAACAAAACGACACATGTAGTGCGGTTTATGGGATCTACTGACCGCTGCATCTACATGCACTGCAGAAGCTCTATCTATCTATCTATCTATCTATCTATCTATCTATCTATCCAAAGTAACTACATGTAAAATGTGACCCTTTTTTTCAGAATGGTTTACTTATTATTTTTTAAATACTCAAAGCGATACAAGAAAAAACTATAATACTGTAATGAGAGTAAATGTACTTTGTTACTTCTGCCCCTTTCCGCACTCGACACAAGTCATGAAATCAATAAGTCATTAGGATTCATCCTCTTCTCATGAATGTCTGTACAAAATGTTATGCCAAAACATTCAATAGTTGCTGAGATATTTCAGTCTGAACCAAAGTGCTGGACTGAGTTCCCAACAGTGCTGGGTTGGGTAATCAATGTAAAAACTTATTTGGATTTAATGTGTTAACTTGAGCTAAATCATGTCCTTCAGACATGACTGATGTACCTTAAACCATTTAGCTGAATAACAAGTGGCACTGGAGAATCGGCCTCCTCTTGCTTTGCCCTGCAGCTGTGTGAGGTCAATCAGCAGGCTAATATCCTTCTCTCAGTGGGACGTGCAGCATGCCTGAAATGACATTCATCTCCAACGTTAAACAGTCTCCATAGCCTCAGGGTAAGACACATTATTATATAAACCGTCTCTGTAATGGTGTAATATGGTGTGTGTGTGTGTGTGTGTGTGTGTGTGTGTGTGTGTGTGAATACATGATGGGGCATTCTTGCATCTGGATGTTTTCCTGCTTGATAAAGAAGCAGATGTGACAGTTAAGTTATAAAAGAGCACAAACACATACGGAGAGGGAGGGAAGGAGGCAGGCCAGAGAGACATGGAAGTTAGAGTGGGTGAAGGAATGGGGTCACATTCAAACAGTTTTGGCTCATTTTGAAACTAGAAATTATCAACATTCTATGCAGTTGTACTTCAAATCAATGCATTAACATGAACTTCCATTCAGAGCACTCCACTGATCTTTGTTGCACTTCCATAACACTGTCAGATTCATGATGGATAGTTTTAATTGAGGACCAAGAACTTGGCGCTGCGTCAACGCAATCTTAACTCAATGTTTCTGTGTTTATTGTTAGCAATAATACAGCCCAGAAATATGATTCAGATATTGGCAGAATCTGTAGTCTGCATTTTTTTTTTCTCGTGGTAGCGTACATGACTCACATAGCAGCCACCGTAGAGAGCTTTGCCTCTTATCATACGTTTTTGGTGGATTACAGTGACCAGCTCCATTTTGTGAGAACCTAACCAATAGACTCTCAGGAAATCACACAGGACCTACACACCAGCTCTGTTTTCCCTCTGTCGACCAGACGGGGAAGCACTATGGACATGTTGCCGACACTCTCAGCAGTTAGTGACGAGGATAACGAGGCTTCAGAGCCTGAAGTGGTTTATTCCTCACATGAAGATAAATACTGAACTAATAGGGATCTGTTTAAAAATGGGTAAGTGGATCTATAGTTCAAAACGTTTTGCTTGTGGTGTTTTGCACCACCACTGTGGTGTCATCCATACATTTGATGATGAGGGTTCCCCTGAATCTGGCTGCACAGTCATGTGTTAGCAGTGTGAACAGCAATGGGCTGAGCACACAACCTTGGGGGCTTCTTTCAGTGCTCAGCCAGATGGAGTATTCTGTTGCCCACCCAAAGTCTCGGTCAGGAAATCCAGAATCCGGACAAAGGTGCCGGCATTGAAGCAGAGCAGAGAAAGCTTCTCCACTAGTCTCTGAGGTAAGATCAATGTACAGCACTATGACGTAGGTGTCTTTATTCAATGGGAAGATATGGGGTGTGATAAGAATAAATGTGGTCAAACCCATAAATCATTTATTTATTTATTAATCATTATTTATTAATCATTTCTCCCCAACTTTTACGAATAAGTTAACATTTGAAACTAACTCCACAGCAGCACACACTTTTTTTATGAACTGCAAAAAGATTACAATTTCTTCCGCATTTCCACCTTGCACCAGTGTATTTGTTTTCTGTATAAGATCCCCAGAGTTTCAGCATTTAAATACACTCCGAACATCTATAAAAAATACTTTTCCTCAGAATTGAGAATCAGAACTTTATCATGTGTGACCACAAACATTTAATCTGTGACACTTGTGTGTTAATTTATGTGAGAGATTGATGTTTAAAAATGAAACCACTAATGGCATCACATGCATGCATACAAGGTGTGACTTTATGTTAAGGGTTCCACTATCTTGTGCCCCGTTACCAACTAGTCTTGATCACAAAAACAATTGGTAATGCAGGTGTAACATCCTCATGCCATTGGGTTGCCCCGGCCACATCTGGAGGGGACCAGTTGCTCAGCAATTAGCAGAGACTCCAGGATTGTGGGTGCAGACCAAAAAATAGTGTGGTACTTAACCCACATAAAATGACGATTTGTTGTCTTAACACTTCGGTTACACTTTCGTTTTGTGGAGACATGATAGTGGTATTAATATTCCCTTCTAACTCTTAGCAAGAAATAATCATATCTTTAATATTGTATTGTTGACCTCTGTTTCCATGGTCAAGAATAAACTTTAAAGCTCAAACATTTCAGCCAAAATAGGCAATTGGCCCTAGAGGTGCTCAGGTTTAACATCTACACTGCCATGGCAACGGAGTAAACTCATTCTGTCAGAACCACTTGATACAGTCTGTAACGGTTCTCTGTTACCGTAGTGGGTTTCCCCGAGGCACAACAAAGGCAACAGACTGGTATCGAGGTTTTCTCAAAGGTTTATTTAACCGTGCACTTTTAGACTCCTTGCAACTGCTGGTTGTCGTGCTCTCTCCTGGACTGTCAGGCCGTGATCCTGCTCACTCGCCTCTCTCTCTCCTCCGTCGTTCCTACTGGATTTAAAGGGGAGAGACACACAACCCAGATTGCTTGCAGCTGAGGCTGATTGGACCTCTCCCGGCACCGTTACCCGAACCACTTCCCCCACTCAGCTCCCTCTGCAGCTGGTGCTCAACCACGCCCCACCACCACACAGTCAAAAGCTGCTGAACAAACTAATGTGGAGCTTGAGGTTTTAATGCATTTCTGTTTGTCAAAAATAAAGTGACCAGCTCCATACTTGGTACATGTTTCCAATGGCCAGACTTTCCATTTCATTATCCTATTCAGGGTCATGGGGAGGCTGGAGCCGATCCCAGCTGACATTGGGTGAAGGCAGGGTTGACCTGGACAGGTGTCCAGTTTATCTCAGGGCTCAAATAGAGACAGACAACCATTCACATCTACGGGCAATTTAGAGTCTCCAGTTAACCTGAGCTGCATGTCTTTGTACTGTGGGAGGAAGCCGGAGAACCCGGAGGGAACCCACGCTGCCACGGGGAGAACACGCAAACTCCACACAGAAGGACCACCCGGGATCGGGCATCGAAGATCGAACCGCCGCCCCTTTGATCAAAGGATGACCCTGCTCTACCACTGACCCACAGTCGCCCCTGGTGACTAAATACTGCAGTCATTTTCTATTATGAGTATCACATCTGTGGTGGTTGGGCTCAGCTGCAGAGGGAGCTGTGTGGGGGAGTGTTTCAGGGAAAGGTGCTGGTAGAGGTCTAATCAGCCTCAGCTGCAGGCAATCTGGGATTGTGTCTCTCCCCTTTTAAAAACCCGCAGGAACGATGGAGGCAGGAGAGCGGGACAGCAGGAGTCGTAATCCAAGGCCGGAACGTTCGGGAGAGCACACGCCAGGCAGCCTCTGCAACTATAAATATATTGAGCAATAAACACCTTGAGAACCCCGATTCGAGTGTGTGACCTTTATTGTGCTGCCCGAGACTCACGGTTGTGACAGAGACTTGTTACAACATCTTTGGCTGAAGAGCATTATTATTGAGTTTTTCCCTCCATGGTGTCCTCCCTACAACTAAAATGTAGTTGTGGCAGCGCACTATTTCTACCTCTACTGTCCCAAGACGTCAAATCACAGTTTTAACGAGAAAATGTAACGGTCGTTTGTGATATCACAAAACACTGTTTTAAATGTGTCACAATAAAGTTCTAAAAACATTACATTTGACATAATATACCCCAACGTTGTGATTATGTTGGCAGACAGCCATCAAAAAACTTTATGAATATGTCCGATATAAAGTTAAAGATTTATGTTGCTGACATGTTTACATGTCCCGTTATTTATCTTGCCATGACCCGCACTGCAATTTGCCACACAAGTAAGCATGTTATTCAACGTTACAATGTTTTAGACAATTTTATGAACAAATATACATTATAGACTTTTTTTTTTTTTTTTAAGGGCTTTAAAATATCCTTAAAGACTTGTCATCACTTCATTTTTACTTGTGTTAGCTATTTAACAAGGTTAGAAGAACTCAATAATAATAATAGTATTGATACTGATCACATGTTATTTGTATAAGATGCAGAATATACTACCACCGTCTTTGTAAAAAGTATTTGTAAAAAGTAATATGCTTTGTAAAAGTATTGATTGTGCAGTAAAATGTTCCCTGTCAGTGTTTGACACTGGACCACTAAACTCTGTTCAGAAGGATCCAGGGCTGTGCACATCACTACCGGTTCTCCATTCGTCACACCAGAAGAAAAATACCGGACTTGGTGTGTCACAACAAACTGGGACAGAGCCAGAGGAAAGAGGGAGCTCCCGCAGAACCTGAAAGAGATCCTTGTCTATAAACAGCAGCAGAAATTCCTCAATATTTGAATGTAAACGTAATAATGGGAAAACAGATCATGAAAAAGAAAAAACATTCCTTTTTAATTAACAGACATTTATTGACTTTAAGGCGACTGTAGCTCAGTCTGTGGGACCTTAGACCTGGACATTATTTGCTTGTCTCCTAGATTGTATTATGATTTCATAATCATGTGCATATTAGACTGCTGTCTGTTATGTCAAAAAGTAAATATAAACAATGTCAAAATCTTACAGTGTCCTCAAACTTTGATCATTCCATTATAGATGTCCTTAGTCTCAGTTCCCAGACAGACACAGGTCACACCCAGGTCTGTCCAATCACATGAGGACAATACGATTAGTGGACGAATTAGTCTCTTGTCTTTCTGAAAATGTCTCATATCAGAGGACTCATTCAGGTTTATTAGAGATAATGATAGATAATGACCTATTAAATACAGGCGTGTTGACATCTTCACTTTGACCTGAGGAAGACTATCTGTGGTTGAAACACTATCAGTTATGTCCATGTGACGTAAAAACAATGTCATTTTTTCAGCAAACTACTTTTCTGTGTCTTCATCAGGCTACACAAAGCATGACTAGTTAAATCCACAACGTATGAATATTGACATGAGGACAGACAGCAGGAGTAGTCATAGTTTTGAAGCATCATATACTGTGTGTATATGTTATTAAACTAATAAACATAACACAAGACACTCTGTCAGTACGGTTCTCTTTTTTATCTTTGTATGTTTGTGTATGCAGATCTTAAACTTATTATGTATGTATTCAATTATTACATAAATGTAATATTGATATGCTAATTCATTTGCAAGCCTCATCTGCATGCTCACAGTAAACCTTTATGGGAAGAAGTTGATTTAAATGTTGTGACATTCACATACTGAGCTGTCCATCAGCTCCACCATGTCGAGCCAAACACCGTCACGCTCAGATTAACAGCCGAGCCACACAGCCAATCAAATCACAGCAGTTGTGATGCGTTCTGCTATTTAAACTCCTGACGCTATTTACACATGGCCATTTTCTGCATGGTGAGAAAGCTGCAGCTTTTACTCCACCTGCCTGCTGGTGAAAAGCGGCCTCCTGCCCTCTGCTGCTACAGGGACAGCTGTTGTAGTACCTCCTGGTGATTGTGCTGCACTAAGTACTGCTGCAGCTGTCTCCAGCGTCCTATTCAACAGTTTAGAATGGTGTTGGCCAGATGTCCATAATGACATTGATCTGCATTCCTAGAGGAAACGCTGATGGAAACAAATGGACCACTAGCGATGTGTGTGACTAGTTGGTGACCAACGACATCCCTGAATTACCTCATAATTTGAAGGTGGGAAGTGATGTCAAAAATCATTTTTAGCGGTCTACTTTTGCCTAAACCTTTTGTCTGGCACGTTTACTCCGAAATATTGGACTGTACCATCAACATAAGCACCGATTTCAATTAACCTGTGGACTAAAGGGACGTATACTTCCAAATTACAGAATATTTATTTGTCCATGCTGGTTCACCTATTGTCCTTTAAGATGAAATGGCAACCTATAAAGAAGTACTCATGCACCTGAGCATTCAGACATTGAAACTGCTTGATGTTGCGATGGAGAGAGTAAGCTATGTAAAGTACTGTAACATCTGTATCAGCCGACAACTTGTCAGATTTCCATCAGGAAGAATATGGCAACTGTGATCAACTGTAAGAGTAAGATAGAAGAAGAAGAGTTCCCCATGAGACGTCCTGAAAACTACAGGTGTCATCTTGGTGCTGTTGGGATCCAAATCAGGCATCAGGCTATGGGATCAACTCTGCCTAATGCCTTTCAAAGCTGAAGCAGGTGCCCATTCCAGTAGTATATATGACTTCCATGATTGACTCATACCAATGGTCCTTAGTCTGTCCATCTCACAGTGGCTGAAGGACAAACATTTTACACTTAGAGACGTAAAATATGAGATTAACCTTCTCTTTCACATAAACATGAATGTCAGGCCATGCTCCTGCATGCTGTGCCTGCGCTGTGTAAATGTTAGATAGTCCTGATGGGCAGATGGCACCTTGCATGGTAGCTCCTGTCATGTAGTGTTAAAGCACTTTGATTGGTCAAGAGACGAGAAAAGAGATATACAAGTCCATTCACATTCTTCTGATTTTTCATATTTAATAATGTGTCTATTGTCTACTGAGGGAGACAAGATACTGGGTGCACACTGCAGTGCTGTCTTGCATTTAAAAGCATAGAATACATGCAGATGTTGAATAAAAAAATTATCTTAACATAAACAAATCAGTAAGAACACTACTTATTGGAAAACATATCCATAAGTGCAAATATTTGCCAATATTGTTGCCTTCACACTTTGTTGCTAATTTAAGCCAGATGAAATATGAAACATTTGTTAAAACCATCTGAAAGCCTCAATAACCAATATTGCATTAATTGATTAATTGGACACTGTCTTGCGTTGCTCACTCGTTTTATTATTTGCTGTCTCTGTGTGGAATAGCCATAGAAAAGGCCATGAATGTGGGTCCCAGCAAGTTACTTCTTCCACATTTAAAATGTTTAGATTTTCAAAAATGTAAATTATAAATAATTTCTCAAAAGTGATTTATTCTTCTTTTAAATGATATATTAATATATTGTCTTTCTGGTATAGTGGTATAACTGAATGATCATTATTGGATACTGGAAACATCTGCTACCAGCAGCTGCATGGACTCAATACCAATGTATGCCTGTGTCGAGGTACACAGCAGCATACAGAGATGCATCTACAGACTCATCAAGGCTTATCTTAACTTCAGAGACCAAACAGGCGTCCTAATCTATACAGACACATGTATTAACATATAACTAAACTTTGAGCGGGTTTGTCATGGGCCACAAGAGACCTGATTCATTTTTCGAGCCCTCGGTTCAAAAGGGGGTGTGCTTTTCACAAAAAGTCACAATTTCCCAGCAAATTAGCAAAACAGCACAACATTTTATGCTTTATGCTCATTATTACAAATTCTGGACAGAAACATTCTGACAGGATGCGGGACAAGTGCAGAGCAAATTTTAACGCTGGCAGAAATGTAGCTTGTGTTCTGTTTCACACACTGAAGAGGCACACAAAGGTGAACTGTAAAACTCACAAGGTTTGAAATGAAAGTTTATCGATTATCACACTGGTTCTGTTCACAAAGTCAGTGGCCCATTATTTGGACACATGTGTGATCTGTTATCTTTTGACAGTGCACCATGAATATTTATCCTTTTACCCCCTAACAGAGGTTCAGTTGCAATAAAAATGAACATTCTGATTAATAGAAAATGATATGAGTGGATTAAATCATATATAATCTTTGACGACATATTAACGACATTCTCTAAAATGTGAACATAGAGAGCAGAGCTGCTGTCTCGGCAGACAGCTGAGATATGCCGTGAGCACAAGTGCACGAGGAACAGCAGCGTAATGTCATTGATTATTTCAGAAACTAGAAGTTAGACCTGTTTCCTATGTTAAGTTTAAAACCACAGAGAGCCTCCTCTCTCCTTAAGGTGCATTTAATGGATAGCAAAATCCTCCATGATGCTGGAGGAGGAATGGGTTCCGGTTCAGAGGGGTAGAGGAGTTAGTGTATTCAAGCGCGTGCCGTGTAGCACCTCCTACTGTGTAGAAGAAAGACAAGCTAGACTGGGAGCAGGTCCAGACTCCGGATGTTTCACTAATCTTTTCTGTTCGCCTTGGGCCATCACAAGTTGAACATGAGCATCCCCAAACATGTAATACAGTGGAAACCTTCATCTCTTAATCGCCATGATAACGGGCATAATTATTGCTGTCTGCTTCCTTTTTGGCCTTAAGCATGTAAAATCCATAGTGTACATTCCTGTTGCTTCAGACTTTGTTGGGCATTCAAAAGAGAAGCTTCAAGCTCTCTACAGCTGTTCTGCGGCTGCTGAATTACTTCAAACGCGTTCAGAAGGCAACTCAGACGGTTAAGAAGTGTTGCTTAGCAGAACCCATGCTGTAGAAAAGAGTTCCTCGAGGAACCTGACAAACTACCCCATGTTCTTCAGAGAACTGATGTGTTTGAAGGGGCATCATTCCCTTAATTTGTTTCCAGTGTACTGCTGTGACTGGGCCGTATTGCTCTTGTGGCTGAATGGGAGATTCCTGTAGGTATTAGCAATACATTGTAAATCACATCATAACACATAATTTACACATCATATGCTAATTTGCATCAGCATTCAGCCCTTAGTAAGGAATGGTTGTTTTGACACCCTCACATGGCATTTGTCTTTCTTCTTTGACCTTTCAAAGTCAGTGCCAGCTTATTTTTCAGCTTTCTTCCCTCAAATGCACAGAACAGAAGATTAGTATTAAAGGCTAAAGAGTGGGGAATTAACTTCCTGAATTGAGGTTGAGTAAACTAAATGCAGCCTACGATCACATTGCATAGCAATCCCAGCACTCTGGCTGAGATTCCAATTTATAATGGTAATGGTTTCTCATGCAGGGAAAATGATAATTGCTCTTCACTTATTGCTGTTAGGGGAGGAAAATTAGTAGTCCTTTCAAGAGTAAATGTGTTTTACACATCTCTAAGTGACAGTCAGTCATTGAGTGTAATATTTCTTAACATGATTGTGTGTGTGTGTGTGTGTGTGTGTGTGTGTGTGTGTGTGTGTGTGTGTGTGTGTGTGTGTGTGTGTGTGTGTGCGCGTTTGTGTGTAGGACAGCTCTATATAAATGTAAGTCTATTCACTATTTACCTTTTGTTGTTTACATGAGTGGGCGAAAAGTGGCATTCCTCTCTCACTGATTATATCTGAAAAACATTAAAATAAAAATGTGTATTTTCAGTTTTCTTCTCTTCAGTTTATTTCAATTGTGTCCCACTCAAAAATATACTATGATGTATGATTTATATTTAAAATATCCCTTGTACACACAACTGTGTTCATACATGTGATATGAACAATTGTTTTCCACTTCTCTTAACTTGCATCTGGATTATAATCCTAGTGCTTTTGCTGCTCCTCAGTAGTTTTGTCCTTCATCATCCTCTGAAGAATTTGTCCATATAAACACATGGTTGAGGTAGTGGTGAGGTATTGTGAGTGTGTGTCTACCTAAGTGGAGACCGTCAGCAGGGAGAACCCCTCTACACATCCTCCCATCCAGCAGTACAAAGCCCTTCATGGCTGCCAATCTTTGACTCACTGCCCTCCTGATATCTCCCAAAGAGCTTCACAGTTTGAAATCAAGAGTTCAATCCGAATGGCCCGTCCTCGTAATCCAGATCTTTCAGTCCAGTCAGATATGTCTATGTACTGTCTGTAGACAGCATTGGGTTTATTAGGATGCCTGCCTCTTTAAATCATTGACTGTTGAGCCTCTCGGGGCAAGGGGTCATATTTCTGGGGTTCCGGTATAACGGACAGATATCTGGGCCAAAACGTCCTTTTCTGTGTGCTGCTCGTTGTTTACAGTCTGATTAGCACCTCGAGATGTGAGACTGGAGTTGGTGTTGAGAGATGACGAGAATGACTAGATTGTTTCATAAGAAGCCAGTTTACAAGCTCATTTTAAACCAATAGAAATATAAATCTTTAGCAACAATTGCATTTCGACCAATGCATTCCACCTCTTTTTCTCTCCACACAGACTGCGTTCAACCAAAGCCTGCTCGAACGTGATTGGTTAATACTACTCGGACAACGAACAGAAACTAGAACGCTCCCGATGTGAAGATGTGGAACTTTATAGAGATTAGGATGCCTGTGACCAGAGTTCCTGAGAAAAGAAACATGACAAGGAGCATGATGAATACACTATTTCAGTGTTGGTGGTGCGGATGATAACAAAAAACACACTCAAAGATGATCAGGCCTGGTAGGTGGGTGCAGGATTTGATTTGAGAAGGAAATTAGCTGCCTGACAAGCAGATTGAAAAAGATAACTACTGACAAACACACACCAAAAAAGCCCCCAGAAACACGCAGGCATAGCTTGGAAGTCAGGGCTGTAATTCTTTCATTCGATTGCAGGTCATAATAGCAGCACAACTCCATTAATCTTCTGACCAATTTAATTAGACTCTGTGATGACAAGAGGGTTCCTGGAGGATGCCACATTATTGTTGAGAGTAATGATGATTTAGACTTGTGCAGACGTGTTTAATAAGCACGCTGCAGCTTTGAACTTGCATAATCACTGAGGTTATACAGAAGACCTGGATTGAGCTGAACAGCTGAAGCCTTACAGAATTCTCTGCATTAATGTTTGAAAAACACCAAAAATGGTAGATATTTCATTTTGATATTAAAGTCTTCAACTAGCCACTAATCCAAAAAGCACATACCCAAAAGCCCCAGTTCATACCAAGTATATTCTAAGAGAGGTTTGTTCCAGATATCTGAATCACTGCCCACATGTCCATTTGTTCACTTATTGAAATATGTCCAGTGTTGTGCTCAGTGACAACTTTGTCAGCTGATTGGAGGTACAATAAACCAATTAGACCCCATTTTCACATATTGTATTGTATTGTTCATGGGGCTGATCTGAAAAACAAATCAATAAAAATCAATGTATAAGATACCTTCATTTGAGATGGATTGAAATCCAGTTGTTTTCAATCACCTCAGAAAATTAAAGAAAATTGTCTCATATAATAACAATATCCCTTATAATAATAATAATTTTGGGAGCTGACTTACACATTGGGGACTGCTAAACAGCAAACTGATCTTATCTGTATCCAGCTATGAGGTCACTGAGGTAATTCTGTAATTATGTCCTAAAAAGCCCACTGTCTCTCTGCATCTGAAAGAAGTGAAATAACTTCAAAGTGAGAGCTAGCAATGAAGCAGCATTGTGTGGTGGAGAGGTGACTGGAGAAGGCAGAGTGTGTGTGCTGCACCGTGGTGTCTCAATGGCGCTCTGTGTGACTGGCAGCACATCCATATATTGTGCTGCCATATATTGTCATATATGCATAGTATTAGAATATATTATCTAAAACTATTGGTGCTCTGTTGTGCCATTATTTATTGTTATTTGATGTTATCTTGGATTTCTACAACCAATGATGATGATTTCATCAGCTGACTAGGAGTGTCCATCCTTCTCCTCTGCAATCTGTAATGTAAAGGTTGAGAAATTTGAGCAGAATTTGATTGAAGATTAGAGTTGGCTTATATCTTTTCATAACTGGAATAGTTATGGCTCCCTAGCACAAACACAGACAACAGTGCTGGTTTGAATGTCTATGATCAAAGGGATGTAGTCTGCACTTTATCAGAGGTGGTGAAGTTAACGTGTGTGTGGACAGCAAGACACACGATAGTGACATTTATGCCTTATCAGAAGTGTTTTCTGTTAGTTTCGTTTTTTATAGGGAAAGTAGATTCTTTTGGTGGAATATTATGATTTAATTCTGGAAAGAGCTCCTTCATGGACAGGCTGCTTGAGGTGTGTAAAGGAGCGATACCGCAGGTCCTTCCTTCCTGCTGCTGTCACACACATTACAATCAACACTGCGTTCTGTAGATCCTACAACCCAGAACTGACAATTCATTCATGTGCAATATTAATTAAACTGTTCTATATCAATATTTCCTATGAGCATAATGTGACTTCAACCATTCAGCTTTTTATTAATCGTAGACCAATCTTGTCTCCTGATGCTTGTTGTTATTGCACTATCCCCTTTGCTGCAGTCTGTAAATGTTCCTGTCATGGAATGAAGGGTTATCACATTTTAGACGTGTCACTCTGGGGAAAGATATGACTTCATTACCAAGTTTGGAATTGAAATAAAAAAACAAATATAGGTTCCCAGTCACAAAGGTTTATATGATAACTATTGAGTTTGTTTTTTAGGTATGGAGAAAGATATATGTGTATTTCTTCCTACTCCTTTTCAGACTTATAATATTTATCAATGTATGTTGTTGATGAGAATTTGTTCTTGACAGTTTGCTATATGTATTGTTCTTTGTTTTCGTAAATCTTGTTTTGATATTTCTTTATTTGTTACATGTTCGAAGTAAATAAATACAAAGCCAATGAAAGAAAATGGTTGTCACTGTCCACTCATATTTATAAACATGATTCCCATTAGTATATGACTGAATGAAAATAATTATTAAATCGATACAAGATAGGCATATCGTTTGTTTTCATGGATGGCCGAATGGTGCGTCACTTTAAATGTTGCTACCACAAGGAATTGTGGGGCGTCATTATCTTCTTTCCTTTTATAAAGGATGGTCCAATGTATCCTATGCTAAAGGAGATAAGAAAGGAAGCATTGAAGCACCTTTCCTTAGCATTTAGAGAATCCAGAGGTTTATGAATTAACTAAAATTAATTTAATTTATCCTTTGAATTGAACAGGTGTGCAGGCACATTTAAAGAGGTCAAAGACACAAAAGAGGTGGGAAGAGTTCATCGTGATTACATGTGTTGTGGGTTGACTCAGCAGAGATCAAATTCAAAGAAGGAAAGTTAATCTACAGGAGGATAAATATATGAAAGCAATACAGGATGCCTGTATTTTTATACTTTGATTTGTCATTTGGCGCCTTGGTTTTGTATTCGCTGACCTGCAATGCACAGAAAACATGTCAAACATTTCTTTTTTTTCTTCTTTTTTTTTAAAACTGTGTTTGTCATTTTACAGAACATACAAATCCCTACACATATACATACGCACATCAATGTACAGACATTAAAACAAGGAATAACAACAAAACTAATGTAAATCCTTGTATTAAAATAAATTAATGAAGAATAAATTAATAAGTAAAGTGGGAGGGGGAGATTCAAATAAAAGATAAAAGGAAAAAATAGATAAATAAATGCATTCTAAATCTGTACATGTCCAAGTATATGCAATATAAACTTGATTAACATAGAATGTGACACCTTTATCAAGTTTCGGTGACTTTTCAAGACTTTTCTATTAAGTTGCTTTTAACTGTCCATTATTCACAAAATGTCACTCATTCAGTCAGGAGCACTATCGTCTTACATTTTGAGATCAATCAATACAGGTTCTGACGAATGAATATCAACTTATTCATTAATGTATCCCTTCATAAAAGTGGAGGAAGGAAATGTAGGGGAAAAGAAAAAAAAAGAAAAAATAGGGGGGAATGCTTCAGGACTTTGTTCCTTGCTGTACATACTTATGATGTTCTTTATTTCCTCTTTAGGTCTAAGGGATCCTCTCAACTCGGGCCAGAAAGTTTTAAACCATTAAAATGGTCTATAAAAGGTTGCCAAATTTTGTTAAATTTCTCTTCTTGTTTTTTCAGAAAGAATTAAATTTCAAGTGTTTCATAACATCCCTCGAATATGTTGGTGCAGTTCTCTGTTTCCAATTGAGTAAGATCAATCTTCATGCCAGCATGCTAACAAATTAAATCATATTGTGTTCTACACCATTTTTTACTATGTTAGAATCTATAATTCCTAGAACCACCATCAAGGGATTCAAGTCTATGGGTCTATGCAGAATTTTTGAGAAGGTCTGAAAAATATTGCTCCAATAGGCAACTCCAGAACAAATTACCGTGTTGCCGGTGCCAGCTCGCAACATTCACAAGAGGGATCTGTATCTGGTAATATGCTTTCTATGTTCAGCCATAGAGGAGATAGTTTTTGTAGCCAGTAGGTCATCATTCTTGTATTAAATGCCCGATAATAAAGTTGAAAATGTGGCAACCCCATCCCCCCTGCTGATTTTGATCTTTGTCTTGCTTTCTTTTTTTTTATCCAAATGAACTCTAAAATAATTGTATCTATGCTGCGGCTAAAAACCCTTTTTGATGTATATTGGAATACATTGATATAAGAATAGAAACTTCGGGAGGATGGTCATTTTGATTGTATTAATAGGGCCTGCTAATAGGCATATGAGACCATCTCTTTGGATCTTGCGTTGTTTGTTCAAATAATTTTAAGAAGTTCTCCTTGTAAAGATGTGCAAATGTTTTAGTGACATTAACTCCCAGGTATTTAAACTGGGTTTAAAGGGTACATTTTCAAAAGCGTGTTGATCAGCAAGAGCATTAATTGGGAATAGTATCCTTTTACTTATGTTAAGCTTGTTGGCTGATGTTCGTCCAAATGATCTTAAAACAGAATTTATCACTGGAACTGACTTAGATGGTTTGGAAATATTTAATAATATATCTAACCTGCTGTTGAGTCTTTTTAAGCTGAAATAACAAATATCATGAAACAGAACTTATCTATGAAATCATTTATTCTTCCAAGAAGAGGCACAGTTGTACAGAGTCATCCGAGTCTATCCAAGTGTGCACTGAAGAGAAGAAGTCAGACCGAATTACATATGGTGTGGACAGGATGGAGCTGCATTGAAACATCCTGTCTTAGATAGTTAGCAGACAAAAGATCACTTGTCCAGAGAGGTTCCCACAACACCATATTTCCTGCAATGGGATCAATTAAGATGCCCCCCCCCCACCATCATATACAGGAAAGAAGATGTGTCTGCTTCCTCAGCAGCTGTTATGTGACAAATGAATCCCCCAATGCAGCCACTCATGTCATGCACAATCACAGTTCACTCAGATAAGAATAGGAAATACAACTAAGAATATAAAATACAACTAAGAATACAAAATTCCCATTACAGAGAGGGAACACTTTTTATATCATGTATCATCATTTCCATTCAGTCACGTGAGGCTGATCATTCCTGAGTGTCGGGTTTGAGGAGTTATATCATTTAAGTTTAACCTGAGACATTGAGCCTAATAAATTAATTCAGTGTTCAAGAGAAACCATAATCATATTCTGGGTTATTTAAAAATGACGTCACAATCAGAATTGCAAAACATACAGATGCAAATAATTCATAAATAAGACAAACACATTCCGCTGGTAGAAATCGGCCCTGCACGTATAAACAGGACACAGAACACAGTATAAATACCACACACTGTGTATGAATACACAATGCTGTTTGTTAAACAGGTAACAGGCTACAGAGAGAAAACATCTCTACTCTGTTAGTAATGATAACTGGGTCTTTATTAGTATAAGTAGTAGTTTAAAACCATTAAATCAACTGAAAACATCCGATAATTTTTATCAATATTTTAAGTGGATCTTTATTGGAATATGAGCTAAAAACTGTCCGTTACACTGATCATGTGTTCAGACACGAACTCTGTCAAAAGTCTCTTCAGCTGTTCCAGATGTGATCAGCTGATCCTTCGTCATCAGAAACAGACGTCGCTTCATGTGACGCTTTAGAGGAAAGGACGTCTCATTTCTCTTAAAACATATGGATGGTTACGCATGGTTTCCTTGCGTCTCTCCATGCATCCCTGTTGGGAGGGACTAATAAGACTCAAGGAAAAGACGCAAGTGAGGGAAACATGGATGCAATTAAGAGACTTGGGATGTACCCACAGTGGGGGAGTGGTTCAGGGAATGGTGCTGGGAAGAGGCTTAATTAGCTTCAGCTGAAATCAATCTTTGATTATGTCTCCCTCCTATATACACAAACCAGACGAACATGCATGGTTTGTCGGGTGCGCTCGGAGGCACAGCAGGAGAGCGCACAGAGCCTGGACAGTGGTGTTAATAAAAACGTTGAGAAACTCTATTTGAGTGTGCTGGTGTCATTGTGCTGAGAGAAACCCACGGTTGTAACAGAAGCTTGTTACATGTGTATTTTAAAATCCTAGTCCTGCTAGTAATCCCCATTTCTACCAAATGTATGGAAAATGTGATTACATCTTTTCTTTCTGAAACTGTTAAAAAATAGTTACTTTTTACTTCTTAGTATTTAATGCCATTAAATGTAATTTAAGGCCCAAGCCTACTTTTACTTCACAAGCCTATTGAGGGCCAGAATCTGACTAACTCAATATTTAGAGCATTGTGGTTCAATAGTGATAGAGTGTCACTTGTGCTTTTTGTGCTTGTAAATTGAAGTAGAAAACACTTAAATGCAGAAAATGAAGCAGATTATGACCTTACTATCAACTTGTACATTACAACCGCACTACCCAGATAATCATATCATAAATTTGGAACTACAGTTCCCATAGTTTGTAGGAATTAGGGAATATAAACAGGATTTATAATGTTGCCATGGAATGAGGTAGTAGGTTGTGGGCTACACCTTTTTTTAACACATATTTGTTTACAGTTATGCAAATTGTCTCCATTAAAAGTCTGCTTAATTAGCTATTAGTGGTTTCTATTTGCAGTGTACCCATGGATGTACACATCACTATACCTGGACTACTTTGGTTCTCAAAAAAAAAACTAGAGTTATCAGGAGTATATTTTGTGTGTGCTTTCTAAACAGATGTATGGACATTGATGGCCATTGGAGACAATGATATTCTCAAAAAGTGTAAACTTACTCTAAAAATATGTAAAACAATTCAAACAAAACAACAATGATAAGTTGTAATTTGAGCAGCTGTACATAGAAAAAGGTCTTCACAAACAAGGAGAGAAAGAGGGAGACAATTAGATGCTGAGATGATCAGTGATTGGTTATTCTATAGCTGCTCAGCCTGTTCTCTGATCTGTCATGGCCCCACCAGCTGTTGCCCTAACCTCTGGTTGATTAGAAACTGTGTGCTGCTATGTCCATATAATAATATACAGCTGCATGTGGGTTTCCTTCATGCAGCTTTTTGTTTGTCTCAAGGGAAAGGAAAGTAAAACAATTCACAGTGTTATCACGTGGTTCTGTGATGCGTGCTGGACACCACAGCTCTTCAAAGGGAGACTCCCAGGATTAGCAAGGCCCGTTTATGTTCTTAGGTCCACCGCCTTCATGTTTGTCAATCCCTCACATGTATAGACACAGCATCCTAGTGCTGCATTATTGGTATTCAAGCGCTCCACTCTGTCGCTAACATGCACTGTAACATATTCTCCTTTCTGCTCATCATTTCTGTCCTTTTTTGTCTTTCACTTTCCCTTTGTGATCCCCCAGGTTTCCTCTTCTAAATGTCTGTCATTTTATCAAATGAGGCTTTAATATCAGGGCGATGGTGGCTTCAATGTGGCTTAGTCCTTCAATCAGAGGATCGGCGGTTCGATCCCCGGCTCCACTCGATGTGTCCTTGGGCCAGACACTTCACCCCAAATTGCTCCCGTATCTGTGTCTATAGTGTTGATGGCGTTCACTCTTTCAGTTACACCAATCAGAAACCAAATACCTGCAAAATAACATTCCCATCAACCTCTGACCTACTTTCTGTTTTCTAAAAATGAGCAAATTAGCCTTAACCCAACATCAGTACATTAGCCACAACGTATTAGCTATTAGCATTTAGCTAAAGGTACTAGTACAACCACACAGAGTTTCTCTTGTTAACTAGTTATAGTCAATATCTGGTGATAGCTTGCTCTCCATTTAGTATTATCAACACATTATTATACAGCAGAGAAATCATTCCTAAAAACGAAGGAAGGGACAAAATTAGTTTTTTAAACTCTAAAATCTATAACTACATGTCGAGAGGCTTTTGAACCAACTTTCCTGGCTTACTAACTTATGCAAGCCCTTTATGTTTTACTGTTCAGTATAACTATCATTCATCTATGATTCTAGATAGGGGTGAGGTTTAATGATAAACAGACAAACAACACAAATCTGCTAACGAAGTGGCTTGGTAATAACACACGCCAATTTGCCAGAAATGAATGGCTGATTTGTTTCTGTATGCCACATTTCATTGTAACATGAGCATCCAGTAACAAAGCAAAGACAGCGGGAGAGGCAGGTGAAGCCACATGAACTCAGATCGTGCAGCGTCTACCAGATTACACAGGTCATCACTCCATAGGCTCGTTTTATTTGCTGTGTCTCTTTTAACAAGCTGCTGGAAACACAGCAAATAACAACTTGAAGCCCTCAGCGCAAACCGATGTGTCCACTCGAGTTGAAGGTATTTCTATGAAAAAACAAGACTCACCTAATGAACGTATGGACAAGAAAACATAAGGGGCCTTTGAGAAAACCAATTGAAAGGACTGGATTTCCTGGACAGATTTTAAGATCAGCCAGATGCATCGTCAGCTAACCACAAAGAAAATCTGTACAGTTGATACACTGGCTGTCTGGGACGGATAAACACAGACTTCATGCCACCAATGGAAAAGGAATAAGGGTGCATTGACTTTTCATTTATCTGGTCTGATACCTTCTTCTGGGGTTAGAGGTCAGGTGGAACTGCTGACGCTATTGCTGCTTCTCACAAGGTTTTTTATTTGTAGTGCTCAAAACTGTCGCTTATTTATGTGTCTGGAATCGAGTAAGGTTATTGTTACTAGTGAGCTAATGTCTTTTACAATATAAGGGACTTTTCCTATGTGAACACAAAAACAACATTGGGATGTATATTAAAGTCTTAAAATTCTAAGTCAAGCTTTTGTTATTTTCTTAGGTGATCTAATAAAGCGGCAATTACAGCAACAGCTTTGAGGACACAATCAGAAATTGTTTGAAAACCATTTCCTACATTCGCGAGGGAGAAATGAAGTGTGTACCCATGAGACAAACACACACAGCCTTGTTGACATATTCTATTTTAAAAGCCTTCCTTCTGCCTGTGTCGGCTCTCCCCCTGCAGTATAATGGATCTCCGGCTGACACTTTACATTTTTATGCATGAGCTGAGCCAATTTGCTTTGAAGCGAGGCTAGCACAGTTGTTTGTATGAACAGATGAGTTTCGTATTTGATTTGCTCATGCAAAGTGATTTATCCAAAAGTATTCTATGAAAAGAGAGGACATGATGTCATTAGGCCCAGCATACTGAAGCTAAATGACAGCAGACTCATTCACTATCAGGAGGTGATTATTGGACATTGAACAGCTCTCATGAGTTACCTTCTTGTGATGCGGGAGGTCCTTGATAGAATTCTCAATCCCAGCAGTCACCTTGTTGAGAGCAGTGTAGAGGCAACAGATATGCATTTCTGAATTTCATATTAAGCACTTTTCAGACTATTGAACTCTTTTGTCAATCCCATTGATAATCAGAGGAGAGGACGGGCTAATTTATTGGAATGTAGCTTGTAGTGTGTAGGATTTGGGGGCATCTAGCGGTGAGATTGCAGATTGCAACCAACAGAAACATCTTCCCTGTATATGTAGGGGAACCACTGGGCCCGAGGCGAAAACGCAAATGAAAGAGATGAGCGTTTGGTTTGTCCATTTTGAGCTACTGTAGAAACATGTGGAAACTCTGTGAAGAGGACCAGCTCCGTATGTAGACACCAAAGAAAACATACCTCATATCATTATATTCCATTTCTGCCAGTAGATGCCCCTAAATGCTACACACTGTTCCTTTACGTTTTCACTAGGCAAACAATGATACACAATATCATGATACACAAAGTAGCCCACACTATCAACAGCCGCCCCAGTCCATTTTACCCAATCAAATAAAAAATGTACAATTGGAGTCAACAAAGAGCCTTTGAACCCCACGTGGGGATGTGAGCCCCAGCCAATAAGAGTGTGCAGCCCGTTCTCACTCTCAGGCCAAACTCCCTCTTTGTCATGCCCAATACCAAGAGACAGGCTCCCTTTAGCATCTGTATGACACAAAGCAGTCCAGAATAGCTTGTTACATTGTTATGTGTTTTCATGCACTTCAGTGTTCATCCTGCTCTTCGTCTCCTCTGCTGTGAGCTGCATCGGTGTTCCAGTTTGACCGATAGGAACACACACACGGAGCAGACAAGGCCACAGCAGCATGAAGCCATGGAAATGCGGCACCGTCCTGCAGATTTGTGAGGAGCTGTGGGTGTGTTTATTTGTGTTTCCAATTTTATTCTACTGGTCCACTGCTTTGTTCTCACTAAAACTGTTCCCTCTCTGCATTCACTCCTTAACTCGCTTGACCCCTCTCTCTCTCTCTCTCTCTCTCTCTCTCTCTCTCTCGACGTGGTTCGTGCTGTACTGGGTGCCACTGGAAATGCTGGGTTTGAGATTGTAGTGGTGCCTCTGTTGCGGTCTGTGTGTTTACAAACAGCAACCATCAATGCTACAGAGTCCTTACTATACCTTTAAGGGAAAAATGTGAAGAAAGATAATAGTATCTTAATTTTCAAAATAATTGCCAACACTGTGTAGATAAATGAGTGCACTGCTTAATACACTGTTGTTATGTTTCAAGAGGAGATTTTTTGTAATTTGTGTCAGTGGGATTTTTAATGAAATTCTCTTACCTTTGGAACAAAAAGTTAATTAAAAAAAGTTTGTTTATGCTTTTTGTTTGTACTTTCCAAAACTGCAAAAATCAAACCGTTACCTGATCTGACAGCACTACGGTTAAGCTTTGATCAGGTTCAGAGGAAAACATTACCCGAGTTGGGTTCAAATCACAGCTTTATTAAATCTTGGGGATCTCTGTTGTCATGGTGAACAGAAACCAACATTGATGGAAATGGGAAGCTGACACTTGTTGCTCTATGACAACTTCCTGTGACCTCCTCCTTTGCCCACGTCTATAGATATGTGGTTGCCAGTCTGACAACATTCATACTGAATGAATCTGCAAAACCGCCAATGCCAACATGAAAACCTTGCTTTCACAATGTCAGTGCATGGCAGGTACAGTAAGGTTAGAGCGAGACTGTGCTTACAGCTTATGAAGAGGCAAAAGATAACTGCAGGTCTGTAACTGGACACAAACTCTGGTCTCCTTCCTGAGTCAAACTCTGATCCTGGCCATCCAGCTTGAATCAACAGCTCACTTTAACAGTTTCAATACAAACTGATCATTAGAACCTTCATGAGGGAGGATTATTATAGGACTGACTGTTGTATTAGACTGTACAAGATGTAGCTTTGTGAACCTAATGAACAGACAACTATTTTTGTTGCTGACACACACAAATGTTTTGCATCTACATAAACACAGCCGGTCACAAACAGCATGACGGCCAGCCAGTAAAGCCTCCCCTTCACTGTACTCACACATGAGGCCGATCTGTCAGCCTTTCCTTGTCTCATTGTCGGTATGTTCCATTTACTTGTGTTACAGCTTCATCAATATAAAACGAAAAACGATTCAAACCTGCAGTACTTTTGCTCAGCCTTAACTTGTGTCAGCCCCTGGCTGTCTGCAGAACCACATGGCTGCCAGTAGAATGTTCTTTTATACATCTCTCACTGTCTTCTCTTTAACACATTTCTCCATTTCTCTCCACTCATCCCATCTCTTCATCACTCCTTATCTTAATTTGTGTCCTCCTCTCTCCCCTCTCCTTGTGTCTCCTTTAGCTTCCCTCAGGTCTTCAGAGAGGGTGTCTCTCAGCCAGATCATTAATTTATGCCAGTAGCCGTGCCTCTGCAGTAAAACTGGTCGCAGAGGCAGAAGAAGATTTATTACATCCCTCTACATCGATACCATCCGTCGGTGAAAGCGTCAGTAGTATTTAATTTCTCTGTGAGCAGGGTGCTCACTCACATGCACACGGATCATGCTTGTTTTTGTGTGTGTGAGTTAAACAGACAACTTGTTCCGAGTGTTGTCGCCTGCATCATTATTCCTGCCTTCAATCTCTCACCAAAGATTAGGCGGAGCATTTAGTGGAACAGAACTGTTCTTCTCAAACAAAACTATTCATCTGATAACTGCTTTTAAAGGACGTTTGTACATCAAAGGTAATACACAAAAGAGAAGCAGTGGAGGTAGAGCTCCCTGCCTGACTGTGAAATGATGCACAGGAGTCATGAGCTAAACTCCCAGGAACAGATCAGTAGCAGGCTGCACCAGCTGTGTCTTTTTCAGACTTCATGACAGAACATCAGCCTGTAAAGATGCTGCTGCAGCAGCTGCGCTCTGCATGGGATCCAAGTATACACTTCAGTCCTCACTTGAAGACAAAACTTTACCATTAGAATCTTTGGTTCATATTTTTAGCAAAGCAAGCTACGTCTGGGTTGGCCTACCACTTTGTCCCAAACTGAAACACCACTATTAATTTGATGGATTGCCATGACATTTTTATTTGTGGTGCCATGGGATGAATCATGATGACTTTGGTGGTAACCTCTTTTTCTGTGTTGCTACCAGCAGGTCAAAGTTTTCAATTATCATGTGTGAATAACATTTGGTAGATTGACTTTTCTCAGAGAACACAGATATAGGGATATGTTTTAAATGTGCAGAAGTGAACAGGTGCACATGCACATTGAAAAATGTTAAAGACACAAAAGACTCTGACTCAGCAGAGATAACATTAAATGACTGAGTGTGTTACTGCATTAAATGTCATTAGGTTTTTGTTTATATTTTTAATTGTGTTTTTCTTTGCACAAATAAAGACATTTCCACCTTAAATCGATGCAGAAATATCAGCATAATGCAGGGAAAAAAGTGTTTGACCCTCAAAATGTCCTGAGGGAGGACCACCAGGGCCCCTCTTCATATGTGTCTGCACCAATGTCGAAACAAAACCTACACCCTGGTGTTGAATGATATTCCCCCTGTACAGTGAGGGGGGATTTTAAAGGAAAGTGTGGACCTCCAGGTGGAGCTCAATCACTGGCATGTGGAAAGAGGCTTCTGTGTCATTGAGGTAGTACATGGCCATCTGCAGTCCCCCTTAGGCCCATAGGGACAAAGATGGCAATGGACAGGGGAGTCAACATTCCAAATAGGGAGGGAGAGGGGTAAAACCTTAAAAACAGTGGCTATAGAATGTCTTTATTTGTTTTAGTGCCCAACAGTGGTCAAAGTGTTCTGAAAGTTTACTGCGGATCTTTCAACATTACTAAACACTGAAAACTATGATTCCATAACACTTATACAGAAAGTTATTTTTATGTAGGTCAAAATATTTTCATTTTTTAGGTTGAGGTGATGTTATTTAGTTTTCAGTTAGGTTAAAGTTCTAGTCATGATTTTACATTATATCATTTATTTCATATTATTCCTCAATATTCCTCACATAATTACAAATCCATGTCAACCATCTAGGTGCAGTCTTAGTGAGACACGTGGGATGTTGTGCTTTTTTTAAAGTACTATATCACTAGTACTGATGTATTGAGAGGGAGGGTGGGAAGGAGAGCCGTGCTGGGGAGACGAGATTAGGCAGAGTAGCGTGAGACCCAAAAGAGCCAGGGGTTCAGTGGAGAGCTTCTTCCTGCCGACATCAAGTGTCCCCTGAGGTGGAGACTCACTGTGGCTGAGACGGATGAGAGGGAGCAGCAGGTGAGGGCTGAGGAGAGGATGAGAGAGAAGGCTGGAAATCAGGGGACGACTACTAGATGTGGAATCAGCTGAAGGTGACTGATGAAGCGAGCTGGTGCACTCTTAATGACCAGACCTCTCTCTGCTCTTAGCTGCAGCTTTGTTCTGATGAACGCATGTTGCTCTTGTGGGATCACAGGCCAATACAAAGAATTTCTAACTTCTGTTGCGCTTGCCAAACACCTGCTTATTCAACACATTCTCAATCTCAACTCGTCACATATGGACGTTTGGTCAGGGCCCCCTGGCGTCCCTTTTTTAACACACTGGGTACCCCTTCAGCATCATTATTCAATGTGCAGGGTAGTCCAATCGAACCCGACAACGTCTGACAGAGAGGCCATGAGACCATTGGCCAAATGTTCTCTGCTGGGTTGGTTGAAATCTGACGCGTGAGTCAAGCACCCCGTTGTTGTAATATCCTGTTAGTCTCATGTGTGTGTCTCCCGAGTGTGTCTCCTGATTCCTCATTCCTTACACCTATGCTCAAACACCTGCCCCTGGTTTTTCCCTCTGCCAACCCCACACATATATACTCTCTTGCTTTCCCTGTTCCAGTGCCAGATTGTCTTTGCCCTACCTCGTGTGTTCATCGCCTTCCAGCATGACTGCTTGGTGCTCAGTAAAAGACCTTGCCTTCGACCTCACCTCGTCTCCAGTGTCTATCTCTGCTCTTGACTCTCTGCTTCGCCCTAGAATCTGCCGTTAGAATCGAATGGTCTGCTGACAGATATGGGCCGAGATCCCCGAAATGTTCTTTATGTACATTTTGTTAAATATGCTTTACACACCGTCTTAGACCTTGGATCCAGTTGACAATAAATGACAGCAAATAGTAGGCTATTTTTGTCTGTCTGTAATTGCGATGACTTAAGAGGTGATGCATGCTGGGTTATGTTGTTTTTACGGAGGCTGGCTAACGTGGATAAATATAGAAAAATGTGCTACAATTGTGTTGGATTAATCAACCAACCAGTTGTAACATTAACTACATTCAACTTCAGTGTTCAAGAAACTAATGTTGGCCCACTTTTGTGAAATTCATTTGTGGAAATGACTATTTTCGTATTCATATTGAGCCCTTTTTTCCCATTTGCCCTATGGGGCAGTTATGTATTATTTACCTTGTTTCCACTAGGGTCATTGCTGCTGTCTAATGGAGCACTGTAGCAAATATATGCAACTACAATGATGTGTTTGTGTTGACATGTGTGTGTCAGAGAGTGGTGAGTGTGTGTGTACCATTTGGATAAACACACACAATCACACAGAGCCCTGACTTCAAAATTGTAGTTTGACCAGTCTCACCAGAGAGTGTGTGTGTGTGTGTGTGTGTGTCATGTAAGTGACTGTGTGACCATATAAGCTGAGAGCTAGTGGCTCTCATGGCATTCTTTTTCATTTGATTCATGCGTCTTTGACTTTCAGAGATAAACGTGAGCCATTCAGCATAAAACCATGCATTCTATTATGTCAGGTTTACAATCTAGGGCCCTGGCTTTAAAATTGTACTTTTTACTATATTCCTCCAGATTGGTTGCTGAGCATCAAACACTTAATTTCCTCAATGCTGGTGACTCTGTGACAGACACAGAACCTGTTTAGGACTCAGGGAGGTTGACTCAGGGAGGTTAGAGAAGCGGCTGTGTGCTGCTCTTAAGAGAAAACACTTTCTGAACAGGCAAAGATCTAACCATTGCCTGACTTACTCCAGACTCCACTCCACAAGAACGTTAACTCCACCACCTCTGGTTAAGGGCCGCTTACAGTAGCTTCACCAAACTTTTCAGTGGGAAGCATTCTGGAGTAGAGAGACAGTCAGAGCAAAGGTGTCAATAAGCCAGGAGGACGCAGCGACAGCAACACGGAGCTACAGCTATCGGACAATAAAATTCAATTCAATTCAATTAATTTGTAACATCCCGTTAGTTCCATGTGTGTGTCTCCTGATTGGTCATTCCCTTCACCTGCTTTCCATGTATGTGTCTCCTGATCTCTCACCTGCCCCTGGTTTCTCTCTGCCAACCCCACACATATATACTCCCCTGCTTTCCCTGTTCTGGGGCCAGATTGTCTTTGTTATTCCTAGTGTGTGCATCGCTTTCCAGCATAATTGTCCCTTGTCTGCTTATATGGTCTTTGACTCTGCATTACTCTCTGTTTTTGATCCTTGCCTGCTCCCTGTCGGATTTGTTTGCCTTTCCGGACTGACCCCCCAGGGTATGACCTTTTTACCTAGTAAAATACCCTGCCTTTCGCCTCACCTCATCTCCAGTGTCATCCTCTGCTCCTTATTCTCTGTTCTGCCCTAGAAGCGTGACATCATTTTGTATTGCCCAAAATCACAAATTACATACACTTTGCCTCAGAGGGCTTCACAATGTGTACAATTGAACTGTTGCACAAATGCACTCTGTAAAAATGCACTGTTTCTTAATCAATACAATACACCATTTGTCCTGAACTGTCGTACACAGAACTGTTAGCATAAGGATGGTGACACTCAGCCGACATACACATCAAGTTCACAGAACTTTGGCGCTTTTTACAACCAGATGTTGCTACAGCTTCTCACACCTTAGCATGAAATGTTATCAATAATAATATTGTTATAACTGCCCAAAGTTATGGTAGCTATAGTGTGCTTTGTAACGTGGAACTCAGATTCATCTCTCAAACACTGTTTTATATATATATATTTGAGAGAGAGAGAGAGAGAGAGAGAGAGAGAGAGAGAGAGAAAAAAAAGACCTGACAGCAGCGTCTGGATAGTATCCTCAATCTCAGATGACGAGTGCCTCACTTCTTCAGAGAGAGAGAGTGTGTGTATAAACAGTATATCGATGGTCGAAGAAAGAAACCTCCTATCTGAAAATGCACTTTTTTGATAAATGTGAAGAAGTTTAAAAATGTGAAAATTAAAGAAAAAATAACCTGTATTAATTGTGAATTTTTCTAAGTCAGATATCTCAACCACAGCCAGAGCCTGGTCCGGAAAACCTCTCCGTCCTCCATATCCAACCACTTAAGCCACAACCAAATTTGCACCGCTCTTGTCTCTTCTCCACCGACCTCCATCATGCTCCTGCCCCAGTCTGATAGGCCTCGCACACTCCAGAACAGGTAAAATGTATGAAATATCATATGACCTTAATGATCCCAGTGTTGATGATTTCCATTGATTTAAATACAGATTTTTAAAATATAACAAACACTGAGTAGGCTGGCAAAGGTGTGTTTAGCGAGAGACACAAACATACACCTCACATGCAGCAAAGGTAATATAAAGCAAATACAATAAAGGTAAATTAAAGGCAGAAGTCTATTTTGTTGATAATTAAGATGATAAAGATGATGTGTTTGAACCTGTATGTTCTGAGTAGTGTTTCCAAGGCAACCAAAGACTGGAGGCAGCTGAGGCTGGGGGCATGGAGGGGAGGGGTCGGGAGGGAGAAGGGGGAGACGACAAGAGGAGAGGTGAGGCCCTGCGAAGTTTGCAGGAGGAGACGGACGGAGGATGGATAGAGGAGAAGGACATCAGGACTCACACGCACACACACACCCTGATAGGCACACATAGACTGTTGCAATAAAGAATATATTACAAAGATGTTTACACTAAGATATAGTGTAAAAGGAGGGACTGTTAGGTTGTAATAATATAATATGACTTACACTTGTAAATAAGGAATGTCTATGTATAAATTACGATATTTAAAAATGATAATTAATAAAGAATAGCGAGCCTTATGACAAGGTGTATGCATAACATATCAGAAAGCCACATTGAGTTTTTTACTTAGACTTAGTTCAGGTATACATGGAATGAGATAGAGAGAGGGGGTTGAAGAGACTGAGGACACTAACATCAACACCAAGAACTGATAAGCATCTCCTCATGAGGGGGTTTGATGCGCTCAACTTTACGAGAGGGTGGACTGATGACATCATGTGCCGGTAGGTCTGTGAGAGACCTTTGCACCAGCTTTAAACCAACCGAAATCGTCGATTCTACTACCATAAAACTTTAACTAAATCCACGCTGTAAAACTGAGCCAATGAGAGGCGAAGATGCACATTTTTACTGGACTATATTATCAAATGTAATGTCCAGCTTTGGCTCTCTTAGGTCAATGCGCGCAGACAGATAACTCTCTTCAGATAACTGTTGAAAGGCTGTGGACCGCCGTTGGCTTATGAACCCTCAGCTGAGGATTATGCACTATATTGCCAATTTTTATTAAAGTGATTTTTATTATAACCTACTGAATCCAGAAATTCTCTTCCAAGTCCGCCCAAAGATCTTGAACCTTATCAATACCCAATACATAATACAAAAATATATATATATATATATATATATATATGTATGTGTGTGTATATATATATATATATATATATGTGTGTGTGTGTGTGTATATATATATATATGTGTGTGTATATATATATATATATATGTGTGTGTATATATATATATATATATGTGTGTGTATATATATATATGTGTGTGTGTATATATATATATATATGTGTGTATATATATATATATATATGTGTGTGTATATATATATATATATATATATATATATATATATATATATATATATATATATATATGTATATATATATATATATATGTGTGTGTGTGTGTATATATATATATATGTGTGTGTGTGTGTATATATATATATATATATAAAGTGCAGATAGGAGTTTATTCCCCACTTTCCTGGATAATTTTTTTATATATATAGTAGTAAACTAATAGTTATTAGTTGTCATGCATGATTATGAACATGCATGAACAGTTTTATGAAGCATTATAAATGCATTATAATCCAGTAACGTGACAGTAATGTTGTTGGAGCCAAGGAAGCACTGAGCGCTACTCTCAGCTTTAGTACCTGGGGGCGCAATTTAAATCAAATTAAATTTATCTTGTATAGCCCAAAGTCACAAATTACAAATTCTCCTCAGAGGGCTTTACAATCTGTACACATACGACATGCTCTGTCTCAGGACCTCTCATCAGTTCAGGAAAAACTCCCCAAAAAAAACTTTAAGGGGAGAAAAAGGGAAGAAACCGTCAGGAGAGCAACAGAGGAGGATCAAGATGGACAGAAGTACAATAGATGTCATGTGTACAGAATGAACAGTATAGCAGAGTTACAACACATTTAATAAATATTACAGAAATTATTAATATAATGAGAGTAGTAGGCATGATGAAAAAGTTACAACAAACCAGGATCCATAAAACCTGTGAAGAGAGAAAGCAAAGTTAGTAATGCTGAAACGCCTTTGTTCTCTTCGCTTGTGTTACATTTCCAACAGCAAAATATGAGTGCAGAGGGTTATTTTGACAGTGCACATTTGAGAGTGTTTTGGCTGACTCCGACATTCAGCCAAATTTCCCTCTGAAGCCAAGAGAAACGGAATCAACCTGCTGTGATGAATGCCAGCGTGGGCAGTTTCACTTGGATGCTTACAACAACCCGAGAGTGAGCTGTGTGTGTGTTACTATGCATGCACGTTCTCCTCCTCACTGGGACAGAGGTGGGAAGATAAACTGGAAAAGACAACAAAGACCTGCTGGGGGATTTTTGTCATTGTATTTCTTTAATTTATTGGTCTGCCTCTTAAGAAGGATTGAGAGCCGCCATGCAGCTGCAGAAGGGCAGCTGATCAGCAGGCAGCCGGCATAGCAGAGAGAGAGCCCGTAGAGCTGTGGATTAAGAATTGATTTTAACCAAACCAGGGTGTCAAACTGATTAGCTTTTATTTTGTCCCTATCCAGTTTGAATGAAGAGTGTTTACCTTGAGAGAAACTTCAAATCAGAAGGTGTACAGTTGTATTTTTCTGTTTAGGTGTAAGGACATTTTTCTCGGTCAAAAAGCAGCACTGGTGAATTTATTTCGTCAGTGGACTACATTTACCATCAGCACTGATTGGACATCTCAATAATTGGTAACACATTTTCCCTTTAAATTTGATAATTAGGCATGTGTATGATGTGTATGGTTATGTTGTCTTGGTTGTGTTGAGAAATACCATCCTTGCTTCGAAAAATGTATCACTCGAGACGCACGACAAAGAGGCCGAGCCCCACTGAGGAATCCACTAGTAAACAAAGCCGAATGGCGGTTCGAAGTTTAAGTAAAAAAAAAGTATTTACTTTGAATGAAGACATTTACACCTTAAATACACAATATGAAAAATAAGAAAAATGTCCCATGGAACAAGATCACGCAACAGGCCCTCTTCTCTCCCTCGTCCTGCTGCGTGACCCCAATGACTTCCGGTTCGCGCCGACGTGTGCGCGTCACGCCTCGCCGACATCTGGCGCAGCGATCCACGCTGCCGTCTGTGCGCCCCAGAAGTCCCGTCACATCCATCTGCGCATCTTTTTATCCTGCTTCGAAAGTCCTCGGGTACGTCCCAAGTCTCTTAATTGCATCCCCGTTTCCCTCACTTGCATCTTTTCCTTGCGTCTTAGTCCCGCCCACCAGGGATGCATGGAGAGACGCAAGGAAACCATGCAGGGAGAGAGGAAACGAGGAAATATGTTTTAAGAGACAGGAGACGTCCTTTCCTCGAAAGCGTCACGTGAAGCGACGTCTGTTCCTGATGACGGAGGCCGGCGGCCGCTGATCACAGCTGGATCAGCTGTTAGTCGGCTTTAACAGCTGGAGAGACTTTTAACGCAGATCGTGTCTGAACACGTGATCAGTCTCACGGACAGTTTTTAGCTCACATTCCAATAACTATCCACTTCAAATATTAATAAAAATGATCGTATAATGTTTTCAGTTAATTTGATGGTGTTAAACTACTACTTATACTAATAAAGACACAGTTATCATCACTAACAGAGTAGAGATGTTTTCTCTCTGTAGTCTGTTACCTGTTTAACAAACGGCATTGAGTATGTATACACAGTGTGTGGTATTTATACTGTGTTCTGTGCCCTGCTTATATGCGCAGGTTTCTACTGGCGAAATGCGTTTGTTTTATTTATGAATTATTTGCGTCTGTATGTTTTGCAATTATGGCGATTATGGTTTATCTTGAACACTGGAATTAATTTATTAGGCTCAATATTTCAGGTTAAACTTAAATGATATAACTCAGAAAACCCAACACTCAGAAAACAAATCAAATATATAGAGAGTTTAATCTGTGATCCGTCTTCACACTGGTATGAAACGCCAGCTATCAGTCCGACCAATCAGATAACTGATGAACAGTGAGGGGGCGTGTCCAGCATTAAAACACTTCCTGGAAGCATGTTCTCTTGCTTCCTCGCTCACGGCTCCTCCTCGCTCCTCGCTCCTCAGACAGAAATAAGAGCTTTGGGACAGCCTTCAATATGGCGGCGCAGAACAACTTCCGGTTCAGGCGAGGAGCGATGAGCGAGGAAACGACAATTAAGAGACTTGGGATGATCCCCTCGTCATCTGTCTCCGCGTTGCGGCGGGGTCCTTTCACCGTCCCGTGTCGTCGCCGTTTTAATATGTCATCCTGCTGCCCGTTCTCCTTCAGGTTTCAAAGGATCTCCCCCGATCGCGCAATACATTGTATCTAACTGCCGTGGCATAATTTACACACGGTAACCATAATACAATTTAAGCATACGGTAATTATGAATTAGTTTTAACACATGGTAATTATGAAACAGTCTGAACATACGGTAATTATGAAATAGTCTAAACATACTGATTATGAAATTGTTACAAAATACCAATTATGAAATTGTTACAAAATATAAATTATGAAAATGTTACAAAATATGAATTATGAAAAAGTTACAAAATAAAGGCATGAGACTGTTGCTTTAGGAGCTTTCTTCATTTAACCTTAACAGTTGTCATAACGAAGATATTTCAAACAATGTTAACTTTACATTAAAAACAACATAATTGAACATGAACAGACTGGAGTTGCATCGTTACGTGCCTCTTGGCCTTTGGTGTACATTTTTTTGAGGGCACAACGGCCAAATGGAAGGGTCGCAAGGCCTTCAAATGAGGAGGAGCCGGTTTTGGGTGGAGGAGGCAACGCTCCACAGCTCCATCAAACATAGACTAGTTGTGTAGTTTTAGCAGAGTAGAGAGCTCAGAGCATCGTCCCGATGATCCACGTCTCAGCTGGAGAACGTCGTGTCTGCTCCCGGTGTCAAACGATCGTAATACACAGCCTGGTTTCCCAGCGCTTCATACCTTGATATAGAATCCATCACGGGGTATGTGTCCAGCGCTGCACTTGATGTTGTCCAATAAGACTTCAGAATCTCAACAAAAGACGCTGTTATTGACAGGAACACTGACAGGACATGCTAAATCCAGTTACAGTATGATGTTCACTCTCAGACGATGTGCAGAGGAAACATTTACATCTCTGTGGCATCATTGTATCTGAAAATGTCCCATTTAAAGATATCATTTTTTATTTTAAAAAATCATATCAACTCAGCAGCAGGTAGATGCACTTTACATTTTTCTATGGAAGACCTTCAGCAAATTTCCTTCAAGTTGATGTAAAAAGTTTGGAGCAAACTCCTTTACAGACCTGATCCCCGAGGCTTTGTGCTGCTCTGCTCGGTGCATAGCAAGTAGCTCACTCCACACTTCTGCACAAGAATCGCTGTTTTTAAATATAAATGTGTTTGTTCTTTTTGGAAGTAAGATGTTTGCTTGAACAGTCTCTAGAGTCAGCAGATTAAACACAACCAGAGGAGCCACACAGCCGTTCTCCACTCCCTGCTTGGCCACCAGGAGACTTCTTTATGAAAACCCGCCGGTGACAGCCAAGGTCGGTGAGAGATTCACAACCTACTCTGGGGAAACCTGGAGCATTCAGATGTTTTTTTAGCCGCTTTCACGGACAAGGGACAAATATTTGAAGTATTTAACTGGCTGATGTAAAAAATCCTTTTTTCTTCTTCCATAACAGAGGAATCTCTGAGAGCAGATACTCGTGGAATGAATGTCAGAGCTGCAGATATTAGCTGTCAGTCAGCCTCCTTCCACTTTGAGCCAAAGAGGAGGCCAAGTAATGAAAGGGAAGGAGAGATGAGACGGGCTGAGCCAAGACAGGACAAAAGCTGTTTGTCTGACAAGAGTCGTGGCACAGAGAGCCTGAAATGTCCAGTTGCTGAATGTTGGTATCAGAGGAGAGAAAATGAAAACACGGAAGCTTTTCTCTGTGTAAAGACACACTCACACACTTTAATGTCTTTCTATTGACTGCTATCACACCTGTGGCCTTGTTTATTTAATTCAACAATAAAGTGCAGGCAGACTTGTTTTGTACATTTTGTATTTTGATTATATAAAATTTCAAGTCTGATCCAACATCTGGTCTTGTTAACCTCCACACTTTCACTTTAATAGTTCTGGCACACACAGTATATCAACAAGCTATGTTGGTTGGCTGTTACACTCCGGGTTCTGGCCTCAGGGGCTTCCCAACAGAGCGTTGCAGTTAGCTATAGACTAGGGTCCACCACTGTGTCCTGCATCATCTCCCAAGTCGACCAGGCATTGTGGTTGGCCCTGACATAGGATTTTATCTCACCTCCAACATCATCGAAATGGGCTGACATCTCACAGGACTTCTGGGGGATTTGAAACTGTCCAAACGGTGTCGGAAGCATACGTGGAAAGCATGTAGCTTTAAAAGCTCCACGAAGATCTGGCAGTGATACTTTAACGATAAAGGACAATTCTCCAAGGTAAATGGTAAATGGTCTGTACTTGTATAGGGCTCTTCTAGTCTTCCGACCACTCAAAGTTCTTTAACACTACATGACATCATTCACCCATTCATACACTGATGGGAGGAGCTACCATGCAAGATGCCACCTGCCCATCAGGACTATCTAACATTCATACCCATTCACACTCAGTTGATGGCACAGCCCTTCGAGACTAATTTGGGGTTAAGTGTCACATCGACATGGACTAGGGGATCGAACCGCCCAGACGACCCGCTCTAACCTCTGAGCCACAGTCGCCCCTCCATTGTCCTTATGACTGTGTGTGATGTCCTGTACCGCTTTACCTTGGAGGATGTTGGGGCTCACGACTGGGAGAGCCGTTCCAGGCAAGTGGCTTTGGTTCTCACCTGATGGTTGGGAAACTGAATTTACCGACACCCGCAAAACTTCCTGGATCAAGCATCACTTTGCCACACGTCATCATAGGAGATTCTACTTTTCCTTTGACGGTCAGTCTAGTGGCCCCACTGAAAGGTATTCACTAAAACACACACATCCAGAAGATGTAGAAATAAAGTCAGCACTCTAGATAATGTTCCCATGATAATTTATATAATTACCTCTGGCCTCTCTACGTTTTTGTGATGACACTCGACGTTTCGAGCATCTAGCTCTTCTTCAAACTGAAGAAGAGTCCACTGATAATCAATTTAATATTTATAGTAGCATCATCTAGTGTGCAGACTATTTTTTCCTTTTTGAAGGTAAGTAATACTCATGTGGCTGACGAGGCACCGACAGGACATAAAAATTGTCAGGTGACTACCTCTTCACCATCAGATCCCTTTTCTGTCCGCTTCACAAGTCTGATTTGAGCAGCTGATCCGATGTACACCTTTACATTAGGCTACACAGTGAGCCTGAAATCAGTGAATGAATCATATATTTGTTTCACTTAACCCCGGTGTGTGTGTTTGTGTGTGCCTTCTAGATATCCTAGACATTTAGATAAAAAAAAGACATTGACATATATATATATAGAGCAGGGGCGTAGGTTTGCATATGGACAGTAACACAGATATGTGGGATAGGTTTTTAAATGAGAAGAAAGTTTTGAACATGAGCAGAAATCTTGCTTGGTTTAATATAAACTATTAAATTCTGAACTATTAAAGTCTGAACTATTAAAGTCTGAACTATTAAAATCTGAACTATTAATGTCCAGGAGTTTATAAATTCATTAAAATGAATGACTGTATTAATGAGGTGAAGAAGTAAATGGACCTGTACTTGTATAGATCTTTTCTAATCTTCTGACCACTCAAAGCTCTTTAATATTACATCTTTCACACACTGATGGAAGGAGCTACCATGCATGGTGCCACCTGCTCATCAGGACTAACTAACATTTACACACCACAGGAACAGCTACAGGAGACATTTGGGGTTAAGTGTCTTGTCCAAGGACACATCGACATGAACTAGTGGAGCCGGGGATCGAACCACCGATCCTCTGATTGAAGGACGACCCTGCGCATCACTGAGCTACAGTCACCCCATGGCACTAATCAGGTGCCACATGAATGTAGACTGAAAAGAAGGTGAAAGAGTAAATCATGCCTACACGTGTGCTGACTCAGCAGAGATAACATTAATTGAAGCTACCTAGCAGAATATCAGTAGCAGGACCATTCCTCATTTGATGATGTCATGTAGTGTTAAAGAGCTTTGAGTGGTCGGAAGACTAGAAAAGCATTATACAAGAACAGTCCATTTACCTTATTCAGAGCCAGAACCCAGGTCACGCTTAACAATATACTAGCAACATCATCCACTCACCTTGAGTGTGGACTTTATCTCACATCACAATCAGACAACGATCTATTTGAACTAAATCTAGACGGCCAAGTCCAAAGTTTGAGTCAGCCCACAGCAACGGAATTGAGTCTAGCAAAGCTCAACATCCCTCCCATGCTCACCTCCATCATCTCAAAAAACAGGATGAGGTCATTCACAGACAGTCCATCACTGTCACCTCAGGTTTCGCTACAAGGTCACAGCATCACCACGCTCCTGCAAGGTCCACAGGCTGGCCTCCATCAAAAATTCCAACCGGGCCGTAGTCACCTTCAAAGATGCTAAAAGATGAAGGAATTCCATTTTTCAGAGGAGAACACAAAGCAAAACTTTTCAATGCTCTCATATCAACCTGTCATGTTCACCGCTCTGTCTACACATTCATAATTCATAATTGCATTCATAATTGGAAAACTTTGTTCCCGACAATATTTCATGGCTCACCTGATCTTTTTTTTTGTTCTTTGTTGTCACACAAACTTGAAAAAGCCATCACTGTGTTGTTTAAATTCTCCAAGCAATTATATACAACACATCCTTGCAGCCCATGTAATGTAACACATTACGACTTTAAGCTCATAAACTCACCAAAGTCAAACGACATCCCAACTCTGCAGAGAGCATCATTCAAGGAGTACATGAATGCACCATGAATGTGCTGAATCAGGTCTGTCTCGACTGGAGACGTCACAGTTTGAGAGAACAGTTGATTCGGTCTCGTTCAGCGAGTGAAGCTCTGAGGTTGTCTCAATTCATCTGCGTTCTCGTTCAAGACAATGAACTCCGTTTGCTCGACGGTTGTCCCGTGATGGGACTCTAGCACTTGGATGCCAGGTTTCCACTCCCAGCTATCACATGGTTGCCAGCCACCTGCTTGAAGCAAACACAGAGTTTTTGCAATTTCCCGTTGGACATAAATTCCCTACAGGTCTTAAAACACCTTAAATCTCATGCCACCATTATTCCATATGAAGTATTGAAGAAGTGAAAACATTAAAAGACATAATAATCTTGCATCTTAATAAAAAAGACAACATGCTGCCTGTGGCATTCACAGACAGTGTTGCTGCTGTTTCCACTCCTTCTTTCTACATAGAGGTTTCATAATGGCCAGAATGTTTCTATTCATTAAAAATGTATTTCATATTTATTTTAGACGGAAAAAGGTTGAGAAGTGTGTGCACATTTGTAAATAATAATAACAATCCACAGGAAAAAGTCATCACTCTAGTATTGTACTGAGCCACTGCTCACTCCACAACAATGTCCAGCAAATATTTCAGAATAAAAGCCTTGTGTCAACAAATGAAAGGATACTAGCCAGAGAAAGAAGCTAGTTGACTTATTTTGAAAAGGAAACAGGAAGTGTTCAGTTAAAAATATATTTGCTCTTTAGAACATGTGTATGTGGAACATGTTCTACATACAGACATCGAAACTGTAGTAATGTTGCTGGTATGATGTCAATATACAGTCAAAAGATCAAGAAAAAGCAAGAGGTTCAGAGACTCAGGCCGGCAGGGTGGCCTCAGAGTCCAAATATAATCTGGATTTCTCAGGACATGGTTAATCCATTTAATTATAAATGCATTCATAGTTCTATTTATTGTCCATTTATTTTCCAAGAAAACAATTCCAGCTTTACTTGGACTGTTTCTTACTACATTCTCTTTAATAAGGTGACCTTTGGTTTCCCTTATGAAATTAGAAATCTGTGTAATGTAATTTTCAGATATGAAATACAAAACATGCTATTTAATTTCAGTTGGATTTAAAGGATGAGCAGTCTCAACTTCAGGATTAATGCCACGCTTTAGTCTCTCTAGGTCAACATCAGTTCAGTCTGTGCTGGTCATGTGGAGAGTAGAGAGGTGCTGAGGGACGTAGTTTCAGTGAAGCCACCATCCCTCCACTCCTGGCAGCGGTTCTGTATCCGACTCAGCTCCATACAGGAGAAGCAGCCATTGCTCCACAAAAAGCCTCCCATAAAAAAGTGTCTCTCTTCCTCCTTGTCCTCTTATGATCATTGACTTCTCTGGCTTCTACTGCACATGAACGTAGAAATGAAAGTGTAAACACTGACTTCAGTTTCCTCTATGTTTACTTCCATACGGCAGTGTGCTGTGTGCATGTACAGTGCCCTCCAGAATCATTGGCTCCCTTAGTGAATATGAGCAAAACAGGCTGTGAAAAAAATGTCTTTGCTTTTTATCCTCTTGGTCTTTCACTCAAAATATTCACAAAAATCTTACCTTTTCATTGAAGGAAAATTATTGAAGGAAAAAGAAAATGTTGACATTAAATAAATATTTTCTCCAAAACATGTGTGCCACAATTATTGGCACCCCTAAAAAATCTCATGATTGAAATCTAACTGAAGTATAATTCCAGTCATATTTTACATTTTTAAGTTCACCTGTTTGATTAGGAGCTCTTAAGTGGTCAACCATGACTTCCTGTTTCACTGGGGTATAAATATGAGATGACACAGGCCAAATTCCCTTAGTCATTCATCACTATGGGAAAGACCCGAGAACACAGTGACGATGTGAATAATTAAGAAGTTTAAAGCGATAGGAGATGTTAAGAATCAGCCTGGAAGAGGACGTGTGTGTACATTGACCCCGCGCACCGTGAGGAGGACGGTTCCACTGGCAAAATAATCTCAAGGATCACAGCTGGAGAATTGAGAGGTTAGTTGAGTCTTGGGGTCAGAAAGTCTCCAAAACTACCATCAGATGCTCCGACATCACCACAAGTTGTTTGGGAGGGTTGCCAGAAAAAAGCCTCTGCTGTCAATCAACAACAAACTAAAGCGCCTCCAGTTTGCTAAACGTTACTGGGACTTTCAATGGGATCGGGTTATATGGTCAGATGAGACCAAAATAGAGCTTTTTGGCAACAAACTTCAAAGGTGGTTTGTCGTAGACAGAAAGATATCCATACAGAGAAGCACCTCATAACCACTGTGAAGTATGGGGGTCTTTGATGTTGTGGGGCTGTTTTTCTTCCAAAGGCCCTGGACATCTTGTTAGGATACATGGTATCATGGACTCCATCAAATACCAGCAGATGTTAAATGAAACCCAAGAGCCTCTGCCAGGAAGCTTCAAATGGGCCGTGGTTGGACCTTACAGCAGGACAATGATCCAAAGCATACCTCAAAATCTACACATAAATGGTTCACCGACCACAGAATAAAGGTTTTGACCTCAAAATCTGAAGGATGTGGAGAGATTGTGATGGAGGACTGGTCTCAGATCCAGTGCCATGTGTTCACCAACCTCATCACGCATTATAGGAGAAGACTCAGAGCTGTTATCTTGGCAAAGGGAGGCCGCACAAAATATGAAATGAAGGGGTGCCAATAATTGTGGCACATATATTTTTGAGAAAAATATTTGTTTCATGATAAGAATTTAATGTTTCTTTCAATTATTTTTTCGCATCTCGTTTTGCTAATTTTTACTAAAGGGTGCCAATAATTCTGGAGGGCACTGGATGTTATTCTTCTTTTGCTCATGTGGTTCAGTTTATTACTGTGGCCGGTTCTAACTGGAATCCCATGTTAGCCTCATATTAAAAAATAATGTGAACATCCTAACAAAATAAATGAATGCTAAGATGCCTTTTTCCAAATGGTGAGGGTTTTTCCGATGCTTGAGTTATTTGAAAGAAAATAGCACATAAATGGCACACTGATGTCACTGCTCCTTATCAGGTTGTGATTGATCGAGCTGAGTTTGCAATAGTAAAAGTAAAACAGAGGACCCTAACCCTCCTCAGCATGATGAAATGAAAACCTGAGCCAGCCAACTTGACAGCTGAATCATTTGAAAAATAGCAGGAGGGAAACGACTCTTCAGGCCCCGTGGGAGTTTAGAGGGAATGTCTTTCCTCTCCCTCTCTCATCTGTCTGACTCTGCACACGTCCATAAAGCTGACACACTGCAGCAGGCTCCCACCTCCTCTTCCACCTGCACAGGCTGCTCTCACCCAGCATCCACAGCTATACGTACAAAAGCAATGCGCCCTAATTCCTAGATATCACACCAAATTTGTATGGTATAACTTTTCGTAAGATGTATATGTATGAGGATTGATGACATGCATCACACATATACACACACACACACACACACACGGTCATGTTTCCATCATATTAGAGGGCATTACATTGACTTCCATTCATTTCCCGGAGACTTACCCAAACCATAGCTGCTACTTGACTAACCCTAACCCTGACCCTTATCTTAACCTAGACCTAACCTTACCTGAACCCTAAACCAAGGCTTCACACAAAATGTAATTCTTTACATTAGGGGGATGTGCATTTTGTCCCCAAATGGATGGCGAGTCCCCACACTGTGTAAACAAATTTGTCCCCGCATAATGAGTAATACACACACACACACACACACACACACACACACACACACACACACACACACACACAATACACCAGCAGCTCTGCATTCAGAGTAAATCTTTGTGATTAAAAATAAACCAACTGTATTCATATAGATGTGTCCTCAGCCACACACTCAGCCTCTCCAATGCTAATCCTCTTCGAATGTTCTAAACATAATCAATATTTTTACATCAACATGGTTCAATTAATCCCCTGCCTTATTCCATGCTTTGCTTCTGGATAATACTCATATGCTGAGGATAAACGTATATGCTGCAGGAACATGTGTAAATGAATAGATAGAATCCCAGTGAGAAGCATGCTTCTGAAAGAAGATGCTTCACAGTGAAGGCCTTGTGGGCAGATGTGCTCCACATCAGGCGATGCCAAGCACATTTGGCTCACTGCAAAACAATCATGTAGAGTAAAGTCTTTTGGCATCTTTGTACATTCTGCAGATAAATATAGCCAGAGTTTACCAAATTGGTTCAGAATACCAGCCAAAAGCTGTGGTATAATTTTTCAGGGAAGCTGCAAATAATGTCTAACAGTTGGTAAAGTTGATTGTGTCTCCCTGTCAGAATCAGCATGGCTTCATTGGTGAAACTGGGGAGATGGTCTTTCCCAGAAAAACAACAACATTGGTTGTTGGATCAAATCCTTGAAACCCCAGTCACCCCTTTGGTCTCCACAAAGACCAACGTGAAAGTTTTAGAGAGACTTGTTTCCCTAAAGTTGATTTATTTTATGAATAATCTAAATAGCTTCGATACATTTATTTTCAGGTTTCCATTCAGTGTGCACTCATGCAAGGTGCAGCAAGTAAAGAGATTGTTTGTTTTTTTAAAACAAGGACCATATTCTGGAAAAGCCTTCCGCTAAACATCAAGCTGTTCAGTCCGGCTCATCTCTGGAGTGAGGTGACCACGTTCTTGAAATGGTCACGACATGACATCAGACAAACAAGACTTTCAACCAGAAGTCTGGTGTTGGACACCGCGTGTCCCAAATTGTTGGGTTCAAGTTACTTTCCTGATGATTTTCCTAAACCTAAGTGGTTTTATTGCCTAAATCTAACTTTAGTATCGTAGCTTAACGTCGTCTCGACTGACATGAAAAAAAGTATTTTGTTTTAGGGATTCTACTATGTGTGATTGTCTTGTTTTCTATGTCACTAAATGTCATCTACCATACCTCCATCTGCTTCATCACTGGGACTTCTTTCAACACTCATACTCTCTAGTCAACTGGCCATCTCTCCATACCACAGATTCTCCCACTGCTATCAGTGTATCTTTAAAACCACCATTGGTAAAACCCCACATATCTCCGCTCTCTACTCATCATCTCCAACAATAACCGCAATTTATGCTCTAACAATTTCATCAACATGGTCATTCAATTCAATTCAATTCAATTTATTTTTGTATAGCCCAAAATCACAAATTACAAATTTGCCTCAGAGGGCTTTACAATCTGTACACACTGACATCCTCTGTCCCAGAACCTCTCATCGACTCAGGAAAAACTCCCCCAAAAAACCCTATCAACAGGGAGAAAAATGGAAGAAACCTTCAGGAGAGCAGCAGAGGAGGATCCCTCTCCCAGGATGGACAGAGTACGAAAATAGATGTCATGTGTACAGAATGAACAGCATAACAGAGTTACAACACGTTGAATTCACATAAAATAGAAAAGAATGTGCGTCAGCAGTTCCACGGAAGGAACCAGGAGGCAGGACCAGGGTCCAGATGCAACCACGATTCGTGGAAACCTGCGAGGCGAGAAAGCACAAAGACTCCGAGGGAAGAAGTAGAGTTAGTAATGTGCATTTATAGAACATGAATTCATACAGAAGGAGAGAGAGAAAAGGATAGAGGAGCTCAGTGTATCCTAAGTTGTCCCCCAGCAGTCTAGGCCTATAGCAGCATATCAAGGGGCTGGAAAGAATGGACCAGGGCAAACCTGAGCCAGCCCTAACTATAAGCGCTATCAAAGAGGAAAGTCTTAAGTCTACTCTTAAATGTGGTCACTGTGTCTGCCCCCGGACTGAAAGTGGAAGCTGGTTCCATAGAAGAGGAGCTTGATAACTGAAGGCTCTGGCTCCCATCCTACTTTTTAAGACTCTAGGAACCACAAGCAGCCCCGCATTTAGTGAGCGCAGCTCTCTAGTGGGGTAATATGGTACTATGAGATCCTTAAGATATGATGGTGCCTCAACAATTAAGTTTTTGTAAGTGAGGAGAAGGATTTTAAATTTGACTCTGGATTTTACAGGGAGCCAGTGAAGAGAAGCTAATACAGGAGTAATATGATCTCTTTTCTTAGTTTTTGTTAGTACACGAGCTGCAGCATTCTGGATCAACTGGAGAGATTTAAGAGACTTATTAGAGCAGCCTGATAATAAGGAGTTACAGTAGTCCAGTCTAGAAGTAACAAATGCGTGAACTTCATGCCAAAAGTCCCCATCTTCTTTTGGCCGTTTCTCGTTCCAGTTTGCGCCAAGCGAATGCAATGAGTTGCAAAAAAAGCTAAACCTCCACACCCTCATTCCCTTGCCCCACTTCAATAACTCATTACAAACAAGAGTATCTGATCACTGCAACTGCTTCTGAGTTTGCTTCTCCAGGAACACTGTTTGTTTTTTATATGTTGTACTTTATTTCAATCAGGAGAGACAAGCGAATGACAAAAAGATAATTGTTCATTCATAAAACATGATGTGTGATATTAAAGTTCCGCTCCCTGAATGTGGGGCTACTTGTGGTTCCAAGAGTCTCCAAAAGAAGAATTAGAGCCAGAGCCTTCAGTTATCAAGCTCCTCTTCGATGGAACCAGCTTCCAGTTTCAGTCTGGTGGTCAGAAACACTCACCACATTTAAGAGTAGGCTGAAGACTTTCCTCTTTGATAACTCTTATAATTAGGGCTGGCTCAGGTTTATAGTTAGGACTGGCTCAGGCTTATAGTTAGGACTGGCTCAGGTTCATAGTTAAGGCTGGTTCAGGTTTATAGTTAGGGCTGTCTCAGGCTTATAGTTAAGGCTGGTTCAGGTTTATAGTTAGGACTGGTTCAGGTTTATAGTTAGGACTGGCTCAGGCTTATAGTTAGGGCTGGCTCAGGCTTATCGTAAGGGCTGGCTCAAATAGGCCTAGACTGCTGGGGGATACACTGAGCTCCTCTCTCTCCTATTTTCCCATCTGTATATAATTATGTCCGATTAATGCATTTTACTTATTATATTAGTCACACTTCTATTACTGCTACTATTACTTTTTTATCATCATTATTATTCTATTATATCCAATGCTAATGTTACAATTAGTAGTAATACTTTTTATATTATTCTGCTGTTATTAGTGTTACCACACTGCTATTACTACTCTCATATGAATCATTTATATCATATGCATTGACTATGTTGTAACTCTGTTATATTGTTCATTCTGTACACATAACATCTATCACACTTCTGTCCAGCCTGATAGAGGGATCCTCCTCTGTTACTCTTGTAGTATATTTTGCTCTGTAATGCATGAAGATAGCATATGTGAAGGGGCCTGTGACTTTGGAATGTCGGATCCATTGATGTTGTTACACATGGGATAATCGTTAGGTACCCCCGCTGGGCAATGCTCCTTGACCTGGAGGATGGAGGAGTAGCTGTGCCTATGTCCGAAACATGTCTTTTATTGGGGGCCCTCTTTATGACGTCATTATATACTCAAGTCTGGGGCGTAAACAACAACCATATATAAGTGATCGGGAGATCCCCGACGGTTAGAGTTCTGTTCGACTTTGGGACTCTCCGGGTTGTCATGACGCCCGTCTTGACATATGTTGCTTGTTTGTAATAAACTTCATTATACCAGCAAGAACAGTGTCCGCGGAGATTCCTTCATCATCACTCCAACATCACTGTCGCTTGAAGTATACAACACTCTCCCTAAGGTTTCTTCCTTTTTTCCGTTCCGATGTGAGGGTCAAAGGTCAGAGGATGTCGTATGTTGTACAGACTGTAAAGCCCTCTGAGGCAAATTTGATTTGAGAATTGAATTGAACTGAATTGAAGTGTATCAAGGGCTGCACGATGGTGTAGTGGCTCTCACCTCACAGCAAGAGAGGCCAGGATTCCATTCCCTGGCTGGACGGGCCTTCTGTGTGGAGTTTGCAGGTTCTCCCCGTGTCAGTGTGGATTCTCTCCGGGTTCTCCAGCTTCCTCCCACAGTCAAAGACATGCAGCTTAGGTTGAGTGACGACTCTAAATGGCCCGTAGGTGAGAATGTGAGTGTGAATGGTTGTCTGTCTCTCTGTGTCAGCTCTGTGATAGTCTGGTGACCTGTACAGGTGAAACCTGCCTTCACCCAATGTCAGCCGGGATCAGATCCAGCCCGTGAACAGGATAGGCGGTTAAAGATAAAGGATGGATGAAGTGTATCAGGGTGAGAAGACGGTTTGGATGTGACATACTGATTGATGACTTGAGGTTTGGTTTGAGGTGGAATGAATGTGAGGCGTGGAGGAGGTCTAGCGGTGATGAGGGATGCTAATGAGGCAGAGACTGAAGTATATTAGGCCATTGCTTGCTGGATTTAGACGGAGACTGCATAGTGGAGATCAGGTTGTTACATAGAGACATGACATGGGGTAGCAGATGAAGTTGCCTGGGCAGGGGAAAGATGTCATCTCCTCTGTTGGGAAATTGAACATTGCTTGCTCCAACCAATGATTCTTAAAAAGGTAAACATGAATGTTTACCATTACAACAAAAAGACACTTGGAGGGTGAGGGGCGTGTGCAGCAGCAGCGTGGACGTCCTAAAGGCATAATGAGAATCTTATTCAAGAGAGACAGCAGCGAGATGGCTAGGCTAACATCAAACAGATGATATCATGATTGACAGCTCCAAACAATGACAGCAAGGAAAGTACGAGTAAGCATGTATGAGAAATAAACCAAAGGCCTAAACATGACAACAGACATTGGAGCTTCATTACTTTCAGCACATATCAGATCCACTCCTTTCATTCTTACCTTTCACAATAAAAGCCCTAGACATATGCATTGCGTAATAAACCTGAGATTGCAGTTCAACAAAGCATGTTATCCAGCAGGTGGCAGTGTTCCTAACGGATGTTACTTTGTGTATAACTTTTAAACGTGAATCATTTGTCAACCTTTTCTCAGTTTAAGATGGCAGCAGGTGGTTTGAAGTGTTAAAAAGCCACATGCAGTATTGGTCAGGAAGGAGAAGAAGTTGACAAAACAGCACTCGGACACTCCGAGTCGTTTACCCTGATTTTACTTGAAATCATTTATTTATTATTAGAGCATAGACTATTTATAATTCATCCAGTACAATTTGAAATCTGATGATAAATATTGTTGAGATATTATTCAATTGAACTTTCTTTATTTGATTTGACAGTTAGTTGTTGACTACGTACAGATGTTAATACAACTGTTGGCTACTTCAATAATTATGAGACTAAATCATAGAACAAGTTAGACATTACTGTGACGTTCCGGACCTTTGATGGGGAAATTGTCTCTAACTGGACCTCGCTGAACATGAATTGAGGACCCCTGGTCTAATGAAAGACGCCATTGAGTTGCATTGTGGGATATGTAGGATCCAGTATAGGAGCTTGACCCATACAAGGGACTTAAAGTCAGGATATCTGCTGCTCTGACATTGATGCCTCTTTTTAAAATAGGTCTCTTGTGAGTAGCCCAACGTTATGACGGAGTAAAATGTGTGTCTGAGTAGCCCTGTACACAGCCTCACACTCCATCAGACACTTTAACATGACGCACATCTAAACAGTCTATTGCGATTCAGCTCCCTGATACTGGAAAGTCTTAGAGATGAATCTAACTGCATCTTTAGTCAGTGCTGATTGTATGTTGTTTCTTCTCTCTCTCTCTCACACACACACACACACACACACACACACACCTGCCCTGCCTCCCTGCTCTTCACTTATCAGGTCTGAGGGTTCAGGAAACAGACACAGTGGAGGTTCTGTATGCAACAGCTCCATCTGGTGGAGGAATGGAATGCTGAGCAGGACGACTCAGCATGTCTTTGTGCTGGATGGCTTCAGGGAAGGCCTACAAGACCATCAGACACAACGACTGATTGACCTCATGACAGATCTGGGATCAGTTGGCTTGAGTAACACACTTATAGATCGGCCCAGAGGGGGAAACGGTGTAAGGGTTGACAGGGACGACACTCGAGTGTCCAATCATTGGTTTCTGAACACATGAAGTCTGACTGACTGTGGCTGTACTGATCTAACATACAGAACATGTATCTCAGCTGTAATACATACATACATACATACTTACATACATTTACATACATACATACATACATATGAGGGATCACAAACAGGTGATCCTGATTGACATAATTATAGCTGATATTGTATACATTCAAGGATATTATTAATGACCGGGGCTGATCTCTACAGAGATGGCTCATTTAGATCATTTTGAAAATGTAATTTAAATGACAAGGTGGATTTCTGGAAGTATTTACAGTTGAGGAGCAGCATGGGGTCAGTGTTTGGACTGAAAAGAGAGAAGTTCCTAAATGCTTCCCGAACCCGACATTCTGCCTCAATATATTATTAAAATGTCAAATATTCAAATATACTCTGGAATGTGTGACGGCCTGAGACTAATATGGCAAAAAGATCTTGGCAATGAGATTAGGGAAGATGTATGTCGAGAAATAATATTGAATGTAGGCTGGGCTATGCAAGAAGCAAGTTCATTCATTACAAAATTGTACATACAGTAGATATTATTTTACACCTCTGAAATTGTATAAAATGGGCTTCATGATAATACATGTTGGAAATGTTACAAAGAAATGGGAACTTTTCTCCACGCTCCGTGGGAATGCTCCAATAGGATGACTTGTAGCTGGATATTTATTATTTTCCCCATAGTGTTTTTTTATTTTATTATTCTGACAAACCTACATTTTTGTATCTATGTATGAAGGTAATATATCTAAATTAATTAAAACCTAAGTGAGAAAAAGAAATGACACAGTCCATCTCTTTGGCTGCCTTGCACACTCACGATGAACCCACACAAGGCCCCGCCCTCTGAGGAGAGCTCTCATCGGGACTGTGTGCACGGGGTTTGCCACCTTTAACCTGAGCCGAGGTCTAATCAGCTGGAGGATGTTCAGGCTCTTTGTAGCATTTTGCTGTCTTGAAACCCAGATGTTTGATAAGTAATGCCCAAAAGGGAGATATAAAGGAATTTAACTTTCAAATGTAGAAAATGTTCTTCCCCGCACCCCCCTAGAGGGTCCGAGGACCACCTACCAGTCTAATAGAGTCATGTGGGAAACAATGATGTATGCAAATGATGTACAGTAATTCATTGTGCAGACAGCAAGGCTTTACATTTTGAAATTGAATTCATAAATCTGGTGCAAAATGAAGAGGCTGGATCTCTGAAGAACGTAGTGCTCTTGTTCTAGCAGTGGTGGAACGAACCCAAGTACACATGGGATACTCGGTTACAAGTCAAAGTCCTACATTCAAAATCTTAAGTAAAAGTACACAAGTATTATCAGTAAAATGCACTTAAGATATAAAATCAATCTGAGTTGTCATTTGATGTGGTTATCACGGTCCAGAGGTGTGTAGGAATACAGGAAACATAATGGCTGCATTCGTGGGGAAAAGGCCTGAATTATAGCAGAATATTCGTTTAATGCTCCACAGGCATCCTCTGTACTGCTAACAGGGTTCCTGAGACCACAGGGAGCGGTGGGGACTACACAGAAGACCTTTAGCAGAATGTTACAAACCTGTGGTCACACTTCAGAGTGATTCTTGATCCGATATGCTTCATGTGTCTGCACAGCCACAACAACGTGGTGCCGTTTTTCATGCTGCACACAAGTTCTCGACTAACCCTCCACCAGTTGACCTCGTGACTCCGTGCGTCCTGATGAAGTCATCAGGACGCACCGAGCTGCTCTCCTCTCACACAGCAAGACAAACCTCATGAGGGCTAAAGTCTTACCCTCAATGATCGAAAATTAACAAAAGATGATCACACAGGCCAAATATAATATGTGACATGACAGAATGATAATGTGGTAATATGTTACAGGCAGATTTATTTGAATGTATTGCAGCTTGTCTATGATTTGAAAATAGCTGCATTAGCCAGAAACACCAGGGCTTGTTCTTTGGCACTTTGGCCTGGGCTCCATCCAGCGGTCCACTCTCTGGCCCCCTCTAGTGGCTCTGGGTCAGAAGGCAGGAAGGCTGCAACCAGCAGATACAGGGAGGCTCCAGTTTCAGCACCACTTGTCTATTAGCCTTTAAAAAGGCAAAAACATTTGTTTGTTTTTTTTCCTTAATCAAAAAAAAAAAAAAAAAAATCAAATGACCCAAAAAAAAACAATAAATCCTAACAGGTATAATATGTGTATGAAAGCCTGATATTTTTCTCTCTCACTCTCTCTCTCACTCACTCACTCACTCACTCACTCACTCACTCACACACACACACACACACACACACACACACACACACACACACACACACACACACACACACACACACACACACACACACACGATTTCTTACTCACTCCAGATGACTCCATTCTTACTCCGTAGTTTCCACCCTGTGAGGACGTCTTCATGTCTCAGGCTGGGTTCACTGGGTTCACGCACCACGGAGCTTCGTGGTCAATAGATCCACCAGCAGAAGCCTGGCTGTTCACTCAAGAAGCACGCTTCTCTGCAGCGCGGCTGATGTCTGACTGACTGTTTAACCCCAACCAACAAGCGCTCCTTTACAGTCCGCTCGCTGTATGTTAGGAGGTGTAAAGGGTCACCAGGTGGTTAAACAAAGGACAGCAAAGCAGAAAGAACATATTTCTGATAGTTACAAATATCTGTATTTGTTTCTGACTATCCTCTAATCTTTGCTTTGTGGCCTGTGACTTACTGGTTCAGCTCTACCTGCCAAACAAACGAGATAAGAGGAAACGATCACTGGCATAAGTAACGGCGTGAGTCGGGGACAGGAGCAGACACAGATGTTGGGATGAAGCTCGGTAGATCCAGCATTGTTCTGACAGGATCCAGCTGTGGTCCACAAACAGACCAACCAGCGGCTTCATTTACAGTCACATTTCCTTCAGCTGCCAACTTCAGCTCAGGACACATCTGACGCTCACACTGCTGTTAGAAATGAAATTTATTACCAACATCACAACACTTAGTATGAGGAGGTTACCAAGTTGAGATTTGACAGTCAACACATGAAACCAGCATTCAGCAGAAGAGTCTCTGGTGGATGTTTGGTCCCGAGCTCGTCCAACACACATTCATATTAATTTAGTCCGGTTGTGTCTGAGGGTCGGTCAGGCTTCAGCAGAACTTGTTGGTACAATGTGTTGACAGATTATTGGGCGTTTATAGTCCACACAAGGAAGTGGAGACAGTAAGACTCACATGAGTGAAGAAGTGTGATAAAGAGATCTTTGTGGATCCTCTAAAGTCTGACACAGAGTGGCTTCTTCAACCGGGACCGCAGGAAGAACCTTTGTGATCACAGAAGAACACAAGCTGTTCATGTTTCAGAAGAGAAAGCTGCAGGAATGAGTCTACCTGGACATGAGTCAGCAGTTTTACTCTTCTTGTTCCCTGTGTTTTTGGTTAGATGTGTGAAATAAGGTCTGGAGACATTTACTTCGGATATAAAATAAGTCATTTAGAAGCTTTTACGTGTCTTCAAGAGTCTAAATGAGTTAGTCACTAGTCCTCCTTTAGCTTAGTGGAGGCGGTCCTAACCTTAGCTTCTTACTCTACATTTGTTAAGATTATTTCGCTGAACAAAACGTGTACGAATCATAAAGTTTGTTTGCCACAGAGATTATTTTCTGTAATAATCCAAGATCAAATGGAAGAATTCCATTGGCTTTGTATGGCGGTAACCAGGGCGACGCTGACTTCCTGTTGGCCTACAAACATACGTCTATACAGCGATATGCATTAAATGGAGCTTCACACTGCAGTCAGCGGTGGACCAGCTTCCTCCTGCCACTCACTCGGGTCCACAGGCTGCGAGCCGTCTGGGCGATGCTCACCCTGCGGGGCAGACGGAGGCTCTTCAGAGGCTCCCTGATACACGCCAGCACCCCTGGCTCTGAGGGCTGCCCCAGGTATTCATGGGAAATGTGGTTAATTCTCCTCAGCTGTTTGCTGTAGTAGTTCCTCAGGTCACAGAGCTCTTCGGCTGCAGTCTCAGAGATGATGGAGGCGTGGGATGGAGAGCTGGAGGCTGTGTGATCACCTGGACAGGGAACAGCTGCTGCTGCTGGGTCAGCACGGGGTTTCCGCCTCACTCGCTGAGGGGTGGTGGCTTTGCGTTTGGAACAGGGTTTAACAGGATGTGATGGTGTTTTCTGAACACTACTGTGATCTATAATGTTTATTTCAACGTCAACCTCAATTCCACGTTGAGGCGAGATGGAGCTCCCTTCGTTCTCCTCTTCCTCGCCAGGTCGGTCCATCCGCTGCTTCTGTGCTCTCTCGGTCTGCTTCTTTGACTGGTTCCTCTGCTCTTTAAATACTTTCTGTCTGGGTTGTGGGGGACAGCTGTGGTCCATGACAATGTGGTCAAAGGTCATATCCCGCCCCTCCTCATTGGCTGATGTGTCCTGTAAGCATGTGACAGCCTCATGTCAGTGAACAACAGGAGAAACATAACATTCATTACTTACTGTCCTTTTAGAGTAATATGCAATGCAAACAGGGAAGTCAGTGAGAACAAATCAGTGATGTTAGTGACAGTTAGTGGGAGCATGGACATCAGCACCAGAGACCATGAGTATTAGGCTTGGGCGATAATAATGACAAATTATTAGATTTTTGTTAGAATTTCAAATTCAAATTCAAAAGGAAAAGCAGTTTATCCTGTTCCTCACTAATGCCAACACAAGAAAAGGCCATCAGCCAGCAGTGTGACAGACACCAAGCAGTAGCAGAGGAAACCAGAGCCCAGCAGTTTGCGTATTGTAGAGATGTTCAGACTGGATCTCTTTGTTGACAGGCAGCGTCTCTAGACCGCTGGTGACCAGCACACTGTGAGCTCAGGTCTGTGGCACAGCCACATGGAGAACACCTCCCTACACCCATTAGCAGATGCACATTGTTGAGCGAAGATTTTCTTGCAATTAGTGTCACCAGGAAGACCGATCCAATCACATGAACTCATGTTTATCGCCCAAGCCTGCTGGTTAGGAACAATTAGATGACGCCATGCTTATTAATGTACAACTTAGAAAAGCATTTAAATGACATGAACACAGATTGCTCCAGCACCAGAGACTGTCTGATCCACAGTGGAGCACCAGTCTGAGTGTGGACGGTGCCATGCCGACAGAAGCAGTAGTGAACAGAGTAAAGAATGAGGGACTGTACTTTGCTTGTCTTCTGGACAGGGTGGGGGCTTAGGGGAGGTCTGTCTTGACTTTCTTGGACACAGGGGCGTCTCCAGCACTTTGAACTGATCTCTTTCCCTCTTTGGCCTTGGCCTGGCCACGCACGGCTTTCACCTGCAGGTCATTAACAACAGTCTTTACCGGGGAGGTTCACAGACCTACATGAGGTGGACGAGGGGACACGAGAGGGGAGGACACTCATGTCTGCACACGGACATACACAACAGAATGCTCCATTCATCATCACGCTGGCCGAGGCTGGAACCCATGCACTGCGATCTTCTTTCAGGGTCTTTGCAGATCTACATGGAACAGTTTAAGACCTGAGCTCAGAACGCTAAAGGGTCACTGAAGTGGCCTGAACAGAACTGAACACCACATTGAGAATGACGGAACAACAGATGCTCCTTTCGGGATTAACTTGATAAATGACCAAAGCTTTTAACCACATCTCACAGTCTCCATCAGCAAATCAAAGTTGGCTCAGTTGTAACGTGATCAAGGCATGAAATGATGATGATGATGATGAAGAAGACCATGAGAGGCGTTTAAAGGTCTGGAAACAGGAGAGGATAGTAAGTGGACTTTGTTAGGAGTGAGCTTGAATCAGTCATTTCTGTTGAATTGCTGAAGTGACTGTTCGGAGTAACACTGGGACGATGAAGACGAGGTACGGCAGTAAACAGCCTCCCAGCTCGTGAACAGCTGTGAAAATGAGACTAGGATCATCATGTTAGCTACTAATGATCAGGAGCTGTGTTCTAGTGGTGTGAAGGTTCTCCTTCTTACAGAGCCAACTAGGATTACCAGTACAGTCACAACAGTTAGCTTCATTCAGGACTTACCTCCATGGACTTCTAGAAACAATTAGTAAAAGACACAACATGTTAACGTGACAAGGAGCGAGACCGGACTGGAAGAAACACATGAATACACAAACACAGGCGCTGCAGAGTGGAGCACTAAAGTCTGATCACAGCTCAGCCTCAGGCTGGTCAGTCTTTATACAGAAACTATTACCTCTCTGCACCAATATTCACACTTTGTATGTATATAGAGTAGGGTTGGGCAATATTATAACACTTACTGTCTATTTTGTATATAGTAAATATAATAATTAGTAATATAGAAAAATGCCACCACAAAACTATTTTAAAATCTCACTGGTCCCAGAGTGATTCAGATATGCTTGAGATGATGCCAATAGTGGAGGGAGACAACCGAGTAGTTCATATAGTCTTTGGTCTTCTGTTTTGACCAAAGGTGAACTTGAGTTTTAAGAAAATAACCTCCTCAGGCAATACATGCGTATGTTGGCCTCTATCAGACGGAGTGGAACATCCGCTTGGTATACATGAGCAGCATTACTCACCACAGCAGACCCCGTCCCTGGTGAGCCCATCTTCATGCTGAGTGTGTGAGTCTGGCTCCTCAGCAGAGGAGCTTTGCGGCCCAGCTTCATGTAGAAGTAGGTGGTGTACGGAGTGAAGCTGTAATCCTCTCTGAAGTCAGCACACAGAATGACATGCCAGCGTCAGACAGAGGCTCAACCTGACCCAGTAGGAGCAGCCCCATTACCCCGAGGAAAGCCACCTCAATCTACCAGCCTGCATGTGCTCTCACGTCGTCTACAGCCTGGCCGTCTGAGCTTACCGTTTCCTTACAAGTTAAGGAACAAAATGTCAACCAGCGTTGGACTAAACATGGTTGTGTTTGCTTCACGGTGTATTTAAACCAGTGACCAGTACTGTGAATTACTTTCTACATTCATAGAAACGCATTCCAGTCATTCAGAGAAAAGTCACATTACATTTGAACACATCTCCAAATGCTTATGTTTTACTGAGTAGAGCTTGAACGCACCACACAAGTCAACGGATCCTCGGCTAGCTGTGTCGCTCTGTGTGGTCACTGAACAGCATGATGGGAATGAGTCACACTATAATGATCAAGTTAGTTATAAATGTTTTCAAGGTTGTTCCTCTATGGAGCATTTTGGAGATGCAGTTGAGAAAATTAGTGAACTTTATATCTTTGACACATGTGTAAATGTGACTGGACGGAGCATCTCCAGGCTCTACCGGTCAGCACGGTGCTAATATTCATATTGCTTTACTTTAGATAGATAGATAGATAGATAGTGTTGGAGCCATAATGTATTTTTGTTGCTTTGTTTTGTCTTTGAGGGAAACACAGGGTGAGTTGGGACATGTAGTTCCTACATTGGACACAGGGTGGCACATTAACCGGAAAGGGCATATAAGTAAGTGCCGGGTAATGAGCCAGAGGTGTGTGGGAACGGAAGCAAACAGTTTTTGACTGTGGTTGCACCAACGTGGTTGTGTCAACTTGGCTGTGGAGGTCGTCTCTTGTCATGTGTTGTGGGATTAATGTGTTGAATCGGAATAAATGGATCGAAAGAGACACAGAGCCAGTTTGTGCCTAACGCGCGTCCGAACAAGTTCTACTGTTGGCCCCTCAGTGGCTTTAAATATAAAATGGATAAATGGTAAAGTCACTACAGATAGATACATACGATCTGATATTGATTAGAAACAAGAAGCTGAGGAGTCACCTGAGGTATCCCTGCAGCAGCAGCATCACAACCACAGCTTCAGCCTGCAGCCGACTCAGGTTGGTGGTCTGAATCATCTTCCTGCGCTTGGCTGGGCCTTTGCCCATCCACGCCTCCACCAGCTTCAGAGGAGTCAGCTTCTCATCTGCTGACGCTGCCAGCTCCAGAATTTGGACAACCTGCTTGGCATGCTGGGTAATGTCCACGGTGGTGTAGTCTGGAGAGATAAAAAGGTCAGAAGTTGGCTTTCCACATCCAGAAAGAACACATGCAACAAATAATTATAATTCTCACGCGCGCGCGCGCACACACACACACACACACACACACACACACACACACACACACACACACACACACACACACACACACACACACACACACACACACACACACACACACACACACACACACCTTTTGCATGGCGGCAAGTGTCACACATCTGGTTGCATCCTTCATCGTCCCACACCTCATCAAAATGAACAGCAATGAGGGAGCGCCGACACCTTCACACAGAAAACACGAGGCGCAATAGACAAGTCAAGTCCCGGTACGTAAGCCGTCCTCCCTGACCCCTCGTGACGTACTGAGAGGCTGCTACCTGTCCACATTCTGGCAGTAGTCCACTATCTGCAGCAGCTTCTTCTGACCAACGTTCTCCATCACCACCATGGTGCTGATCCTGAAGATATCAGAGAAGCCAAAGAAGAGGATGCAGTCTGCTTGACGGTCGTCTCGACCTGGAGATCCACAGACAGGTATTTACTGAGCTGTACCGGTATGAAGTAGTACTCTGTGCTGATAGGAGTGAAGCGGTATCTACCTGCGCGTCCACTCTCCTGGTAGTAGTTCTCGATGGACTTACTGATGGTGTGGTGGATGACAAACCTGACGTCAGGCTTGTCGATGCCCATTCCAAACGCCACTGTGGCTACCACCACCTAAAGGACGACACATGGTCAGCCGCACATACAGCTCTGATCATCTTTTGTAGGGCGGCACAATATCAGAAGAAAACAGCAATATCTACTGTGATATGAAGAAATACTAGATTTTGAAAGCATCAACCAGGTGTACTTTGAGAACAAAATTAGGAGGCTAGCTAAACAATTGGTGCTCCAGTAAACAATTTAATCATAAACACAAGGTAAACGAGACACGGTCCATGATTCAAGGTGGGTCGGGGGGGGGGGGTCGCCGACATCACCACAGACCCCTCGCAATGAGGATAGTCTCCAGATCCACGGTCTCAGGAAACAACGAGGTCTGGCTGAGGGGTGCGGGAAAGCTTACAGCCGGATCCGCGAACCACCTTCCCCCCGGGCCTTTACCAGACCACCTCCTAGAGCCGGTTTGCAACGCACACGGAGGTGATGTGCCCGGCGAGAGCCAGCCAGCACCGGGGAGAGGATCCTCCCACTGAGCCGACGTCGGCAGGTAAAAAATTTCAGGTAAATAATGGAACAGTAGTGGGTCTACCCAGTCTGCAGGTAACTATTGGGAAACCCTGGATTAGTCATGGAAGACGTTTGTATCAAGCTGCAATAATGTCCTGCGACGTGACCACTGGGCACATGCTGGTGCAGCCCTTTCTTCTATTAGGCTCCTACATGCCCTTTACACAGAAATCACCCATTTCTATGTAGAACAGAAACAATTAATTGAGCAACAGAAAAATGTATCTGTTTATTTATTTAAAAAAGGTTAAATGCTGTTTCTACCTCCTCCAGTGTGAAGATTTGCATCATTTGAAACTCAATCTCTCTGGGTTTTGGACTGTTTGTCAGACTATTTAAATGATAAATATTTTAAACTCAAATGTCAAAAGTCCAAAATAAGCCAAATAGGTAATTACTATGTTTTGACTGCGTAGTGATTCCTACACTTTGCGTGTAGGTTGCTGAACCATTTACAGTACTGGGATCAGTTTCAGTCACCATAAACCAAAGAAGATCTTCTTTCACCCCCCAGGATACCAGTAGGTGTGTCACACCCAAATACCTGGATTTTGTTGGAGGTCCATTTGCGGTGAACGCGGGACTTATCGTCGGGGTCCATGTGAGAGTGGTAGGGGAAGGCCAGGACATCCTCCTTCTGGAGCGCAGAGGACACCGACTCTGCATCCTTCTGAGAGAACACATAGACGATCCCTGTGGCACACACATCAGGGAGTATGGAGTGTGACCGCTCTGGATGTCAACACACATGAGTGTGTGTGTGTGTGTGTGTGTGTGTGTGTGTGTGTGTGTGTGTGTGTGTGTGTGTGTGTGTGTGTGTGTGTGTATGTATGTATGCCTATTTTGCTGCAGTACCTGACTGATCCTTGTATCTGTTCTTGATCAGAGAGGCAACGTCACTTATTGATGCATCATAGTTAGAATCTTTAATACGAACCTGAGAAACAAGCAGACTGTTAGTGTCACTGTAACAGTCTCTATCAAGGTGTCAAGTAGAGAGCACAGCTTTTTTTTTAGATATAGGTTGAATATGCAAAAACACTGGTACAGTCTTTGATGTTTTGTAAGCAAATGCAAGGCAGTAAGATGATTTGATGGTCTGACAGGTGTGTTAGCAGGTGTGAAGAGCACAAGAGAGCATGTGAGTGACTAAGAGACAGTCCGTGTGTGTTTAAGTGTTTGAGTAGGAAGCTGGTGTGGCTGACACGTGTGTGCGTCAGAGTGCAGCTGCCATGGTTACCACCTCGTAGTAGAGATTGGTCCGGTTGAAGGACGCAGACAGTGTGATTGGCTGTGGCACACACAGGATCTTCTCACAGTCCTTCAGGACGCTGCTGGTTGCTGTGGCTGTGAGTCCCAGCAGGGGCACGTCGGGAAACTGCCTCTTCAGGATGCCCAGCAGTTTATAGTCTGCACACACACACACACACACACACCTTCATCAACCTTGAATACAAACCTGGTATTTGATGTGAAGGGGGTTAGTGAGGTTGCCTTGATCACCTGGTCTGAAGTCATGTCCCCACTGACTGCAGCAGTGGACCTCGTCCACAGCGATCCGACTCAGCAGGTTTGCGTTGTGGGCTTTCTCCAGACGGGACATGAGCAGCTTGCTCTTGGCGATCTTCTCTGGAGTCACGTACAGCAGCTTGAAAGGGGCTTTGGGATCCGTCATTCCAGCCATGACGCTCTTGGCATGCTCCTACAATGTTTTTTTTATACATTTAGTTTTTTCATTTTTTTTACACCATGAAAACTGACATTTCACACCAAAACATTAATATTATCCAACAAATATAAATACATTTAGAAAACTACAACAAATGTTTGTTAGTTCTCTTTATGTGAGCCTGTGTTTGATAGAACTGCAGCCTCACACTTCAATAGGGGGAGCTACTCCGTGCATATGTAAATGTAGAGAATACATTTGGAATCCTCTCTCCCTTTGGTTTTTTTTTTTTTAAAAACACACTGAGTCAGTGTTACTGCGATTGATGCCAGTTGGACAACAAATAAGTGAGTGAGACAAAGAGGAGAGAAGACAGCAGGAGACCTGAGGAACTTATTGCAGATCCTCCTACAATAACAATGATGCTTGAGATGATGAATTCAGCGGTTACTGTATAAAGAGACCTGAACATCAACATGACCCACGAGCAGTAAGACATCTCCTGTTTCCCTACACACTATGCAAAGCAAGTTACTGTGTATGTTGCTATTATACCAGTTCTGTAGCGTAAGAGAAGATCAACAGACTGAAAAGTGAGCTGGAGGGAAACACAACATGGTTGCCAGTGAGTACCTTGCTACTGGATGCATTCAGCATGACTGCTGGCACATCGATGGACTTCAGGTACATGATCTGGTCCTCCATCAGGGACACCAGGGGACTGACAACCAAGGTAAAACCTGACAAGAGCAGGTGGTGTGATGACATGTCGGCCCAAACAGAGGATCTTAGAAGTGGTGTACGAGCAAGAGCAAAACTTGCATGTCAAAGCACTTTGTAAACTTTGTTGTTTTTAACAAATAAAATTAATAATATTATTATTATTATTATTATTATGATTATGTGTGAGTGTACCCTTGGAGCAGACTGCAGGCAGCTGGTAGCAGAGGCTTTTTCCTCTTCCGGTGGGCATCACCAGGAACAGGTCCCTGCCTGACAGGGTCAGGTTGATGGCCCTCAGCTGCAGAGGTCTGAACGTGGAGAGATGGAACGAGTCCTTCAGGTGCTGCTCCAATTCTTTGGACCATGGGAAATCTACCAAACATCGAGAGTACAACAAGTCAACATACAACCTTAGTGATTCTCAAGCAGTTTTCTCATATGAACTTCGGACACACATGTAGCACACAATAGATGTTGTCCATGTCAGATGCGTTCTCGCCTACTGGAAGTACTCGTTTATTTTAGGCGAGAATGTGGGGCCTGCAAGAGGCAGGACATGACGCAGGTTACACCCTTATTGTCACAAGTCCCCGAATCTTGCATTTGTGCAGTTCTACATTGTTGTTGGCGGCTTTGTGTAAATGACCCTCCTTCTTCAGCCTCGGACGATTGTATTCTTGTGGTTTTGTGCCAGTCACATGGTATAAATGGTAAATGGACTGTACTTGTAAATCTCTTTATAGTCTTCAGACCACTCAAAGCAC